>JAVCKT010005230.1:0-14105 GCA_032273925.1 Rhynchotus rufescens
ATTTTAGCTGCAGAAGCATTTTGCTAAGAGGCATTTCTGTGTGTTCTTGTCCTTGGGTTTAAGATTTGGAAGAGTATTTTAAGTAAATATAATATTTTAACAACCAAAAAAGAAAAAAAACCCTGAATTTTAATTTGTTACTTATTTAAATAACCTTTCATCTTGTCACCTTTCTTTTACCCCTCATTGCTGAAATGCTACTTCTTTAGAAATTGTTCTGCTAAGTGTAAACAGAGCAGAGTTACCTAAGCTGCCACTTATGAGTTTAAGTATGTTTTCAAGAATTGAAGCAGAGTCTGGAATAATGGTAGCTTTTTTTATCTTTATGCCCTGCAGCCCTTACTCCTTCCTAACAACATTTAAAGCTTGTATTTTTGTTTGATTAAACATATTTCTTTAACTAAGGCTAACAACAGAGTGGGAGCAGGTTCTGGTAAAATGCCAGAATCTCTTAAGCAGCAATGAGGGTTCTCTTCCAGACACAAATATCTATCAGCTGAAAATGCTTGACTGTGCCATGGATGCCTGTATCAACCTTGGATCCTGGGAAAATGCTTTGAAATATGGCATCAGGACTCTCGGACCATACAGGTAAGAGATTCAGTTGATTCAGCTGTTTCCAAAGAAGAGGTCTTTCATTAAAAGTGAACATTGTGCTTGCTGTTCATTAAAAGTGGTCACTGTGCTTTCTCTGGATGCTACTTACAACTGTTATTTCTAAAATTGCCTTGCTGTACGTCTTGCCATGCTGCCTTGGTTAATGGCTGAGACAGAATTCTCATTCTTCTTCCATAATCAGGGTAAGAGTACGTAAAATGATAATAGGGACTATAAGAAAAACTGGTTCCCTGTGGTAGTGCTCATCAGTGTTTCATGTATCTGGATGCTGACCCCATCTCTAATCCAAAACTTACTTTCTGGTTCCTTGCTCTGGTTTCTTTCATTGTTGCTATGAGTGTGTCAGTGTTTTATACTGAGCTGAATTAAGCTTTAGGGGCAGGGATATAGATGAAATAGTGTACGAACTCTTCATACACTCTGCATAGAGTTCACAGAAAAAAAATCATTACAAAATGCCTTCTCAATTGGAAGTAAAAAGGTCATGTTGCTTACTTTGCTAACACCCGGAGGCCAAGGTGATGAAGAACTTGCTGTTCTGTTCTCCTTGCTCCTGTGCTCGGAAACTTTCTGACTCTGGTGGCCTTTACAAGTCAGCGATAGTGCTCTAGGAGATCTTGCTTTATCTGGCCAGTCTTGGAATTGATTGGAGTCTGGAGTTGTAATGCTACTTAGGTCATCTAACAGAGACGGGGCTGGTGTAGCCTGCTCTGTTCAGTGGTTGTCCTGTTTTAGAAGTTCTAAAACTCCAAGTCTTGATGTTCAGGTTGTTTGTAACTAAATGTTAACTTGTGTTCAACATCAGGAGAAAATATTGTGCACACAAATGTTAATTTTTGATAAGATGTTTTTTAGAGTATGCATTTATTCTCTTAAGTTCTGCTATACAATATGCAGCCTGATATTGTGAAATGTGAGAGGCAAACAAATGCTTAGAGGCACATACTGCTATGGATACAAACACCTCAGATAGATACAGCATATTTTCCCTAATCAAACCAGGCTGCCATCAGCGTTCAGCATTTTGCCTGAGGAAATTTCATCTGGCAGCCTGTTTCTGAATAAAACTCTGGGCAGCAGCTGAGATCCAACACAGCATTTCAGCGCTTTCACCGTGATGCAGTTAGCAAGAGATCTGCACAGGCCGTGGTAGACTCGAGTTGCAGAGACACCGTAAGTTCATAATGACTTCTTATACAAGGGGGCACAAGAGCCTAGACATTCTCAGATTGCTTACAGGTGAAATCCACTCCCTGCATGTCCCACTTAACCTTTCAAAGAGAGCTTGTGTAGTACTGCAGTCATACGTGCTTCCTGCCAGCCATCTACCATATGGCACGATCCACGTGAACTAAGGAGATGATTGTTTGAGTGTTCATTTATTAAAAAAAAAAAATTAAATTTCATAACCCATGAATTCAGTTCTGCATAGCAGAAAACCAAAGAGTTTCCTATAGAGATTACAGGCAGGCCAAGTGCAATTTTATCAGATAATTTAATAAAGCTTTCTCTGTTTTGCTTACTGAAGTGCACTGAAGTTTTCCAACTGCTTAATGCAGCACCTTGGGGATGAAGGAAAAGCTTCAACTTGTGCATTCAGTTAGTATCTTTTAGGAAATGCTATTTGCAGGAGAAATTGGACCTTTTTTTGTGCCTCGAAGAAGTTGCCTTTATTCTCCTCTGGTCCAAAAGCATTATTGAAGAGAGATTTTCAGTTGTAGTTTTTTCTTTATACTTTCAAGTCACCACAATAAGCTTTGACACACCTGAAACGAAATCCTCAGTTTCTCATTACAACAAATTGTGCCTGAAGCAGCAGGAGAGCAAATCCTAGGAAATCTTTTGGGATGCATTGAATTTCTCCTGTTGAATCCATCCACTGCTTGGCTGCTCCTGCAATTCCATTATAGCTATCTATTCTGCTCTTTTCATATCTGGAAAAAATATTCATACCGCTCTCTACAGGGAATTGCCTGAGAATTCAAGCAGTCCATATAAAGAGGAAAACGTTATTACAACCTTAAAAGAGAATTGGTCCCCAAAAAATCTTAATTTTAGTTAATGGGTTTATTGTGTATTTCCCATTTCTTCAGCAGCAGGATTAATTTCCACTGCTGTGTGACATGCTGTATTGTCACAGGAGTTTTTATTATGATGGCTACTGACTTTTTGGAACCAGCCACTTTGTGTAACTACTGGAGACAGTTGGTTAAACTGCATAAAACTGCCTATCGAGCCAACGTATTGAATACCCACCTCTCAGCTCTAAATAGTGACAATAACATTAGATGAGGAACATGTTTGGGATCTCTCCAATGTTTTTGGAACTTACAAAAGAGAGAGATGTCGAAAGAAGAAGCTGCCTACTCTTTTTGCACTGAACCATAATTGTCCGTAATTTGTAAAAACCTACAAGTGTTTTCCCTGAATAACCTAAGCCAAATGTGTATACACAACTTTTCTGGTACGTGTCACAGGACTAGTTGATCTGTCCAAGAGCCTTCACAAAAGTTAAGACATTTGCCTTAGCAAAAGCTGACCCCTGTCACAGTCAGCGCATAGCAGCTTAAAAAAATAAACTTCCTTGCAAAAAAATCCTCCTGAGCCTTAACCACAAAATAGCAGAGTATCAGCAAGAGGTGTTACATGGGTTTGTCATGTCTCAGTTAACACATTCTCACTCCGGGTTGCTGCTGCTCAGGAGGGATCCGACTCAGAGATAGCAAGTGAAGCAGATTTCCCTGACATTACCTCTGAGGAAGGGCCCCAGCGTTACTCCTTAAATTGTAGGCAAGAAACATATGTTCTGAGGGCTGGGGGTTTTGTTGTGTTTTAGATTATCTCAAATATCCATTATTTACACTACAGACAAATGGTGGATGTATGCATCTCCTATAAAAACCTGCTGGGTGTCTCAGCTATAGCCATGTGAGGACTGGAGGTGAAAGAAGTCGTTGAGTGACACCATGGGCCTATTGGATTTCAGAAGCAAAGTAGGGTGGGAAAAAAAGCACTGGGGCCTCCCTGGGCTCCTGTAGCAACAGGTCTGATGAGATCCTTTTACCGAGAGGGCAGAGATGTCCAATTCTTTCCTCACAGCACCACTAACCTTCAGATGGGCTGCTTTAATTAACAGCTCTGCTGCTGCTGCAGCCCTAGGAGTTACTGGAGGGCCCCAGCCTAGAGCAGAGTGTGGTCCTGCCTCTGCCCCAGCAGCTTTGCCCATCCTTGTCCCAGTGTCCTTCTCACACTGTGGCGGCACCAATGCAGGGCTTGCATTTTTCCTGAGTACGTGGTTGAATTCCCATAGTGTGAATGAAATGTTAGCCATGGCTTTTTGATTTAGAAGTCTTAACTCAATAGGTTTGCTGGATGAGTTTCTAAGTATCTGAAGTTTAATCAGAAGGCAGATTTAAAACATGATAATTGCTGCAGTCTGTTTTCCAAGAGTCATGATTTTGTAAAAAAGCCTAATAAGAAAGAATAGCTGTAGAACTTAATATTCTCAGACATACACTCAGCCCATCATCTCTCCTTCAATAAGCCCCTCCAGTAAAGGCTCTACTGTAAAAATAGATCATTCTTTTTTTCCTGATTCCGCGCCCCTTCTTAAGATGTTTTACATATAATCCCTACTCTTTGAGGTGTGATTTATAATAAATATATGATAATTTCAATAACTGAAGATAAATATAATAATAATAATAAATCCATCTTTATCCTTGATCAAAAGTATTTGGTTCTTTGCTGAGGGAAGAGAGTCCTTAGTGCTACCAGCTTTTGAGGGATCTTATTTAAATTTACATTGAAAGCTAGAAAACTACCCACGAAAAGTTAAGTGCAGTGATGGATAGGGCCGCTGGGGGATGCTAGTGATTAAGGGTTAGAGCCCAGGGTCAGCACCAATGGGCACCCTGGTTTGGGGAGGTCTCCTATGGACTTGAACATGGTTGACAGATTTCTGAACGCGATGGTAGTAATTCAGTGACCAAAGTTCAGTATTTTAATCATAAAACATTTGTCATAAGCCCAGATCTTACCTCTGGGATCACCTGAGCTGGAGCAATGTGAAGGTGGAAAGAGCAATTCAAAGAGAGAGAGAACTGAAAGAGCAGAAGGAATAAAATGTAGCAGTGCTGTCTTTTCTAGGGTTTTTGAAAAGTGACCAAGGACATTTATCTGTAATGTTTAGGGCAAAACATGTGAAAAGAGAAGACACACAAAAATCTTACCAAAGAACTGAAAGTTGTTAAAAATATAACCCATGAGAAAAAAAATCTTCATAATAGGGGCATCCTTTATTTCTGTTTTCTAAACAACATTAAGATTTGGGAATTACCTGAAAAGGACAACTTTAATTGTGTTTAGTGAATGATTCCCAGGGAGGTTGTGGAGGCTTCTTTGGAGATCTTCAAACTCACTTGGATGTGACCAGTTGCCACATGCTCTGGGTGTCCCTACTGGAGCAGAGGGATTGGACTAGATGATCTCTAGAGGTCCCTTCCAACCTCAACCAGTCTGTGATTCTGTTAGTTTGTCATCTAGAAACAGTAAAAAGGTCAAGTAAGTATCAAAGGTTTGTGAAAGGAAGAGAGAAGTACATCTGCTAAGAGGATGAACCGCCTCTGTGAATGTGCAAGGCTGGGAGCGTGCTATACACTGAATAAATAGCACCAAGGAGCCTTGATTCACCTTCAGAGACAGAAAGCTACCAGGGATGTAAGAGAACTTGATAATAATGAACTGCTAAAGCATGGAAAATGTTTGACAGCACCATAAGCACCTCTGCTTTCCCTTTTCTTACCCTAGGCTAGGTTATTGATAGCTATTCACTGTTTTAGTAGGTTACATGAAATAAATTCACGCTGTTAGCATAAATCTGTGAAGGTCCAGCCATTTGTACAAACCATATATGACTCATGAAGCAGTTGGATGTCCTCATGAGAAAACATTGATGTTACAACTTATATTTATAGTCTGACAAAAATATTAAAATATTTTTTGCTTGAGGATCAGTATTTCTCAAAGTGAAACAGATCTTGTATACTCTGTTTTTTATATTGTCATGTTACCTAGCTTTTCCAAACATTGAGATCTACATAAGCAGGCTAGCCAGTGATTTTGTTCTTATTTTGTCCCTTGAATATGGAGAGAATACAGGCCTCACTGGAAAATCATTTGTTGCTAATTTATTAGCAGAGTCAGAAATTTAAAGGTGATTTGTGGTCTGGAAAACTTTGAGTATATCTTGTGCAGATCTGAAAGGGAAAAATAACCCCTCCATCATACAACAGGAAACCCTGAGATAAATTGCAAAGTGTGCTGTCTCTAGGTAGTAGTAGTCCACTGTAGTAGTCTCTCCAAGAGATATAATTGTAGCAATATTTGCACAATTTCTGCCTAAAGTGTAACTATTTTGTAGATAAACAAGGGGCATGCTTGTCCTTGGCTTGTATCTTTAGGAATCTGTAAAACTCTTGAGCATCCCACTTCCATCCTCTGATTCCTCCCCACCACAGACCTCCAATCTCAGTCGCTTTTTCCAAAAAGAAAAGAATGTTTTGTGTGTGAAGCTATGTGCCTGAGTTATCTATGCCCTAATCAATCCATTTCCCTCACAGGAAATGTATTTTCTGGTGTGTTACTTGCTTGCTACGTATGTCTGCTGGCACCACAGAATTGTCTCCTCTTTTCTAGTTGTTTTTCTTGTATCCTTACTCTACAACCCTGTATTTTCCCCAAAAGTGATACCAAGTTCTATAATCCCTGCTGTCTTATGTAAGCACATACTCCAGTAAGTATTCATCAACTGCCTTTTCCCGTTTTCACATCATGCACATATGAGTAAAATTTCTAATTATTATCTCGTTTAATTAAGCTAAAGATGTGTGAGCAAATATTAGAGACCCATGAATTGTGAGACATATTTTCAGTTATTCAGCTGGAACAATTTGTTGAACAGTTTTGGGGAATTTTCAATTTTTATGTGAATTTTATGGAGAGAAATAGGACGGAGTTCATGGCATACAGATTCTAAACAGAAGTTTGGATAGAACCTGAACTGAAATGCGTTTGCAAAGTGATACCAAGGGAAATGCAGTTAAAAATAGATATGTATGAACCATATGTAGAGTTTTGGATTGCTTTGACAGTAACTGAGCACTGCTTTGAAAAAAAAAAACTATTTCAGAGACAGAAATAGTGGTGTAAAAGAGAGAAGTGTGTGGGAAATCATTAGGAAAGAAAGACAAACTTACTATCTGTGATGAAAAAGACAAAAGAGAGCATGTAGAAAATAGAAGTAGAGAAGTTGTAAGAAGAATGTATTCTCTGAGGGCAGAATTAGGAAGAGACTAATTTTTTTTTTTTTTTAATAAATTGTCGGTTAGAGTGGAGGCTTGTGATTACTTCTAAGGGGGAAATCAATTAGGAGTTCCTAGTGGTGGAGGTCTGTGCATAGGTGAAAAGGAAAGTTGCAGTATTTAAACAGTCAAAGCAATCATATAGCTGAAGTAGGTGAAAAAGTGAGATGTTTTTTCTGTTAAAGAAGTAGAGTGCAGGTAATGTTGCTAAAAAGGAAAACATAGCTGTGAAACAGGGAAATGAAATGAGCAGCAGATAAGGGGAGGTGGTGTAGAAGAACACGGACATCTGCTCAAAAGGTGAAACAATGAGATGAGCTGAGGGAGGGAGTGAAGGAAAGATAATGTTGGAAGGGGACTTGTTCTGAGCCAGAATATCAAGGGAAGTAGTGCCAAAATAGAACCAGGTCAGTTAGTGATACGGTTCTTGGTGAGATGATCCATTCGAAGGGGAAACTGAGGAAGGAGGGTAAGAGAGGCTCTGCAGAAAAATGAATGATGTAAAGCTAAAATATACCAAACTAATGGAGAGAAGAAAGAGAAGAAAAAAGAAGAGAGAGGAAATATCCAAAAGAAAGGCAATAGGTAAATTACTCCAATAAACATCCTAGAAACCACACAATTTCTAATGAGATAAAATACTACCAGCTCACAAGCTGTTAGATTTTCCAGTTATTTAGAAAATGGCTAAGATGTAATGGAAGCTGTTCTTAGGAATACCTTAATCAGATATATCTGAAAAACAATGTCTTCACGTTCAGGTATTCTTTTTGCCAACCTTGTACATGATGCTAGTTTGCTTAACAGGCTCATGCATCCCTCTTGTCTAGCATGTGAAATCTCTGTGAGCTGCATCTTCTGATAAGGTCAGCTAGTCAGTTTTCCTTATTGTCATACAAATATAAAAGGCAGTCTTTGGAGGTACATTTGGAAGTATCGGGACTTGTTCTAAATTATCTGATCCAAACATAAGAAACGGCAGTGTAAGCAAAGCACTCTGCCTCATTTAGTTAGCAGTAGAGTTGTGCCATGGAGGACCACTCAATAAAAGAAGATATTGACTGTCCTGTGAATATTAGATGTTCTACTTCATAAATACAGTTCCTGACCTTGAAAGTTTAGTCAGTGGCTAATCTTCTCCTCACTTCCTTTTGTGATGTGTAAGTGTTGCATTGTGCAGTTTAGAGTGAAAGACATGACAGCAATGGGATGTGACTTCGTGCTTACCTGCAAAACTCTCCTGCCATCAGTTCTTGTTTGCCACCAAAGCTGCTGCTTGCTTTCTTTCCACATGAGCCTTCCAGATAGAAAATTTCTTCACTTGAAGCCAGAAACTCTCATGCAGTCTGCTTCTGTTTAACCTGAGATATCTTCCAAGGCCCAAATAATCAATTCCTTGGATTATTATCCCTTGGTCAAACAGATGATCCACCCTCCTCCTTGCCTCCCAGGTGTCCTCCTGTTTCCTGAGTAACTGGCAGCTCTTTTCCCTGGCTCAGTTTGTCATTTCATCATCCAGCAAGCACAGAAGTGTGAACCACCTTTAGATAATGTGACTTTGAAAATGAAAGCAGAAGGGAGGCAGCAGAAAGCAAATGGCTGTGGTGCTGAAGAAAGACAGTAACTCATTATAGATGTTGGACAGGCAGGAGAAAGATGGGCCACAACACTCTGAAGGGAAAAGGCTCTGAAAAAAAGAAAATAGGCTGCCTGAAGGGCCATAAAAGCTGACATAAGTGACAGGAAGATAAATATATCAGAGTAAAAAATCACCTTCAGAAAAATATGCAAATTTACTAGTGAATAATAAAAAAAGCAAACAAATGAAGTCATCTTTGAGGAAAACTGAAGAGTGCAATTCACACATGACCGATAAACGAAGAGAAGGAAGAGTATGGTGAACCAAGAAACAATTAAAAGAAGCAACAGAAAGGCCAAAATTAGAGAGGAAGAGGCTACGACCCTTCCTTTTAACTTCTCCCATCACTGCAAACGATAAAAAGAAGTGAGCAAAGAAAGGACACACTGTCACAGTTGCAAACACTTTCTTAAGAGGAAAAACAGCTTTCTCTAGCAATTTAATGGATTCTTAGGAGATACAGTTGAAGGGTTGCCAGAAGTGGAGATAAAGTTCTGGAATCAAAGTGTGTTCATTAACCACATCATGAATATATTTCCATATTAATTCAGGTATGCCGCATGATGCACACTAAGGATTTATTATACCTTTAAGGCTGGCCAGGATTTCAGATGTCTTTCAAAAACTGGCCCAACAAACAAACAGAAGCATCCTGAAGCAAATCTTTCCACTCAGCTTGACCAAATAAAAAAGAGAATAAGAAAAGAAAATCTTTTCCTGAAGTGGTGTACTTGGCAGACATTGAAAAATTGAATTATACCCTACATTGCTACAGAACAAAAGGCTCAATATATACAGCCATAAAAAGAGAAGCCATATAGGAGATTGATTTTATTGCCATGGAGAGAATTTGCAAGGTTTTCCATTACATTTTCTGGAGAAATTCTTTTCAGATAGTGACACAAAATGCATGTTTTAAAGATATTTATGTAAATACAACTGGAGATCTTATTTGGTAAGAAGGGAAAACCTTTGATGTAGTACTGTTTGTGATGTTCTGAAACACAGATATTGTGTCCTCTGAAATAGAGGGTAACTTCTCAAATCTTCCAAAATATCGTGCAAAGTCAATTATGACAAGGAGAATATCATACAAGTTAGTTTCTTGCTCTCATGACAAGAATAGCTAGAGATAAGTCATCTTAGAAATTTGTCTCTGTACTATGCAGGAGTAAAGCCTCTTTATTTTTCTGTAGATTTCAAAATGTGTAGCCAAATTGGGTAATATTGCATCTACCGATTCAGCATCTGAGAATTTGGAGATGAAAAGCAGGTTTACATGCTTGCCCTGTGATAACATCCTGAATACATACTCAAGCCTTTATCTGTTGCTGCCCATCTTGATTGAGTTCATGTGTGAATTGTCTTGCTGTCGTGTTTGCAGCAGGTGAGTACTACCAATGCTTAATATTCATCAAGACGCTAGATTTGCAAGATTAACTTGATGCTATCAAGTTGTGCAAGGTTGCTTGTGCCAGTACAGAGAGAGAGAAGAAAAAATGTGAAAGTCATTAGTTTTCCTGCAACAGAGCATCAGTATTGAACTTGGAAGTATACTGACTTTCATAAGTTTTTATTTTTAAGTCATAGTGTGGATCAAATCACTTCCCTCCTCTGGAGGCAGAGTTGACACAGGGAAGTACCTGGATCTTCTGATACCTTGAATACAGTCATAAATGAAGTACACTGGTTGTGCTGTTATACCTCTGATGTGTTAAGTTGTGTCCATCCGTGACCAGCTCCAGATACTGTGGTGGGACATGACTATTCCCTTCCTATTTTCAGCGACAAGGACTTTCAGTGTGCCCGAGTTTGCATTTTAAAAATACTGATAGGGCATTGGGTCTCATTAATGAAGAGTCACAGCAAATTGTACACACTCCTTGCTAAGTTAATGGGCGTGAGGGAAGTGAGAGGCAAAATTTGATAATAAATAAAAACATAAAAATAAGTGGTATCTTGTGGATTCTGATACCTCTGAAGGTCTTGGCTCAACAGGGTCGGGTCTTTACAGGTGGTAATAACAGTGGTGATAGTGGTACATAGTGGAGAAAATACTGTCTAGTTATGGAATCAAGCTCTATGTTTTCTGGAAAATCATCTATTTTGGAGGTCAATACTGGGTACATGTTTGCTAGGTTTTAAACACATGAGAAGCCTTGTGGATGGTGGGGGAAAATTACTTACAATTTCTGTGATAAGTCACCCTAAAAAAAATCCTCTCATTTTCATGCTTTATGTTTAACCAAGGTCTACATCTGTAAGACCAAAGGTCCAGTTCTCAGCTGTTCTGAATGGACCAAGCCTGCTTTACATCCGGTGAAGATCTAGTTCAAAGCGTTTTCTGTGGAACTCTTTCTCACAGGCACAAATGCAGTTATTCACAGTGTGTATTCAAATACCTTTTCCATATGCCAATTGCTCGTGTTCCTCCTGAGCTAGGCAAATTCCCAGCAGTCTGGATTGCTCTGGGCAATGACTTTAGTGCTCTGGGTTGTGTTTTGTTGTTGTTGTTCTTGTTGCTGCTTTTCATACCTGCACGTTATTCCCTGCCTTTGCATGTATTTTATCAAAGTCTACTTGTAATGGCTTACTTGAAAGAAATACATGCATGCTTAAGCCAAACATGTTGCATTCCAGTAAAGAGAGCAGGCAGTCCCTTTGTAACTTCTTTCTAGCTAGCTGGTCCCTAGCCGCCAGGCAAGGGTTGCCCTCTGGCAAATTGTTGCCTAGTTTTGTTTAGTTGAGGTTTGCAAAGGTGAGTCAATTCCCAGTGTCTTTGGCAGTGCTAAGGGCAGCAATATAGAGATACTTACATAGAGGTACCTCAGTCAGTTCCTGAAAGTGAGTTTGAGCATTGTATTCAGTACAATGACTCTAGCCCAACTTTGTGATTAAGTGCTTAGTGAGTTCCATTTCCTTATAAGAACATGTGTAAGAACCCAAGAATGTGTGCCACAAGTGAACTAAGCATTAATCTGTCAGCAGCTTAAGTGTGTTTGGGATAGTGCAGTGGAAATATGCCGTGTAGTGACACAGTATTTGTTCTCTGGGAAGCATTTAAGAGCAGATGGAACCTGTAAAATAGACTGATTCATGAAAGAGTGCAGCTTCTACCACCTTTGTTGGATGCTTCTTTGTTTTAACCTACATAAACACTGCCCATATATGCCTGAATTTCCAGCAAGGTTCAGTAGCAGCAGGTGTGAAACTAACATTAGTGCGTGTGCATAGGACTTTAGAAGGGAGGTGCTTATTTAAAAGGTGCCTTTTCCATTATGACATGAGTACAAAGTACAGTATCTTTTTGTAAATGTCCTAAAGAACAGAAAAAAACAAACAAACAAAAAAAAACCCCACCAGGATTCTATATATGGGAATAAGAGGCTGGAGCCTCTTTAGTATTCAATGAAAAACTAAGTCTATAGCAGGTATCTCTGAAAATACTGGCATAAACTACTAATATTCTGAAGCAACTGTAGAAATCATTTAGCAGAAAGACTAAAATTTCCACTAACATCTACTAGAAAGATGCATCAGTGATCATTTCACAGATTTTGAGCTGCGTTTCGTTGTGGCTGTGACAGTAGTTCGCTTACATGTAAGATCTCTTGGTTTTGGTGTTCTAAAATTTGCTCTAAGTTGAAACACAGCATTGAATATGCAGACATCCTACATGGACATTTGTCCTAACATTTTATACTAATAATAAAATCAAACAAAACAATAGACTTTCAAAGATCTGGCTTTTGTTTTGTTGAAAACAATCAAATCAATATATTAAAAATAAAGAGAGGATGTGGATTTCATCGTCATGCATTCTGTGCATTCTGTGCATGCAGAATTTACTGTGCCTGTAGTACAGATATTGTTTCAGCTAATTTCAGGAGATTTGCCTGGGTGAGCAGAGTAAGAAATAACATTAAAGTATGTGTTTCTGGAAATATAATTCTACTCATGTGAATTGTGTGTGCTGTACTCTCTTGTTAACCTTAAAATCACTATACATATTATATATTCTTCAGGGTATAATATGTAATATTCTGTGAAGCAGTTCACATGTGCTGTTATGTGTTTGGAGGAAAACACGCTTTCAAAAGGCTTAATAAAGGTCAATCCTCTTCAAAAATAAGTGCATTTTGACTATGCTAAGTATGGCAAGACCTGTGTAATTGCAAAAAAAAATGCCCACTCCTCCAAAAGAAAAAAAAAAGAAAAAAAAAAGAGAGAAAAGAAAAAGCTGAACAGGACAGCACCACTATACACTGTACCCTGAAATATTACACAATTGTTCTGTCCAGAGCACAGGAAAGCAGAACAACCAGGGTCAGGGACTCGCTGGAAGAATGTCATTTATTGTCCCCATAAGTGCTTGGTCTTGCAGCAACTGCTCAATGTTAGAGACATTTCAGGATAAATGCAGATTGTGTTGTCTTTGTCTTTGCTTCTAAGGCTACCTAGCAACTTGAATGAAGACAGAGATGTAAAACATGTGAAGTTCCTACAAGTTTGGGAAAAGTAGGAGGCCAGAGAGGGGAGTGCCTATAGAGAAAAGCTGAAGCTCATCTTCAAGGCGCCAAGAATTCCACATGGCCAAGGGCTGCTGTGAATGTCCCCATGGTGGGAACAAGCTGCATGCCTGACTTACTGGGTGGCATAGGGTGACTGTGAACCACAGAGAGTTTGCTCAATTGTGGTGCTCCTGTGACGAGTTGTACTCTGCCATTGAGCTCTTCAGCTCAGGGACACAGCTCTGGGGGGAGCTCAGTGCCCTCAGTGGAAGGGGGAAGTGTAAAGAAGGTGAAAGAAGGTCATAAAGAGCAGCCTATATATTTGTTTCTTCTGCAGCCCATATTCTTCTTAGAAATAATGTCATCAGAGCTTAACATCTGCATTTTTACAGACGTGAAGCTCTCTGATATTATATCTCAGGGGTTACTTTAGATTGATGGAGTTTACACAGAATCAGTGGATATATTGTTTTCAGTCCTGCTTTCTTATGCTACAGAATTGTTGTTGGTTTGTCTTATTTGTTTATTTTTGTTTTTTTTTAATATATGTAGAAAAAAAAATGACCCCAGTAAAAATGAGGGCTTAGTTTTAAAGACAAAGGGAATCCTGACCCATGTCTTCAACTTCATTGATACTTGAAAATTACTTTAAAAAAACCCTTGCATATACAGCTGCTTTTACTGCCCTGTCTGGACAGACTTGGGAGACTTGTTCAAGTCTGCATTCTTTAATATGTCAAAGCAAATATAATCTTTGGCTTATGCATTTGGAAAAACTTCAAAGCTATCAGGTGGAATGTTTGGCACTGTCATGATTTCTGGCAGAATTCTCTTTTAGCTCGCTACAGCTGTTACTCATTTCATCTCTTGTATTGGTTATAGATCAGTCAGCTGTAGATAAGCTGGTAGATGAATCATATGGATGAGTCCCTGGTGCCCTCAGATAGTCAGGTCTCACACACTGATGGGACACTG
>JAVCKT010005235.1:0-11139 GCA_032273925.1 Rhynchotus rufescens
GACATGTTTGATTTTTATGCAAGTCAATTAACTTGTTTTTTAAAACTGTAAGGGCATGCTTTGCAAATAAGATTACTTACTATAAATTATGAGAACATAGGGCTCCATTCAGACAAAAATGTTACACACCCCTTACACATGCATAAGTCTGCAGAATATAGTTCTGCACCCTGACAACCTATTCAGCCAGGGGTAGGAGCTTATTTTGGTCTATTCCACGGGGGCCTTCCTAAAAAGATATGAACAAAAGGGGATAGAGACTTAATTAGAATGTCTCTCTACACCCCAGCTCCCTTCGCACCACCCAGGCAATTCCAACAGGCCAAAACCTCTCCTTATGTGGTGAGGGAAGAATTTCTTTTTTCAGTTAAGTCAGCCCACAGCAGAATTAGCAATGGTATGTCCCCCTAACCACAGCACAGACAGACATTTGGCCATTCCCACCTGTGAATTCTGCTCTCAACACTCACACTTAGGCACGGGCTCTTGACTGACTGCAGTCATGTCCATCTGTTAACATAACGTTCATTATGCTTGGCCCCAGCTCAGATGGGACCCTCAAAGCAAGACAGCGGGTGAAGCTGTCTCTGGAAAAACGATGGAGAGAAACAGAGCTGACACAGAGCACAAATGAAGATGCCAGCGGTACTGAAGTCAGCAAGAATCATTTTCATTTACTGAAAGAGGAGTTTCATCAAGACTTGACTTGTGTCCATTTCTGCTTTCCAAAAGTCCGAGGCTTAGATGGGTGCATGAGAAACTCAGGATGTCTATCTGGCATTTAAAACACAACATAAAGACCTGCAGATATGTACTTGGGGCTTGAAGACAACCACGGTGCCAATACATACACAAAGCGAATCCAGAGACAAGTATGAGTCAGACAAAGAAAAACTGCAGTATTTGTCCAGGCCCTTTCTACTTTTACACATGCAGAGAATCTTTACCTAGGCAAATCATCCCATTGATTACACATGCGAGAAGGAATTACTTGCATGGAGAAAGGTTACTGGATCTGGTCCCTGCTCTATGCACACTGTGATATAAAGCCAACTCTTACTAAGTCCAGGACTTGTTCCTATTAGTTCTGAGTATTAGGTTAAGGCACAGGAGACCACACGGCAGAGCGTTTGTCTTCCCTGCCAACTTCAGTCTAGGTAATGAAGTCATTCTCCGCTGAGTTTGATGTCAGATTGTTGGTTCCAATTTAAAGTTTGCAGCACGGATAGACCCTACATTGCAGAGCTATTCGCTTCCTTGAAATATCTTCTAGCAATATTTTTTAAAAAAAGTTAAAAGCAGAGAGAGCAGAGTAAGGGACAAATGGCTTTCCTTGTTCCCTGGCTGCATTGTGGAAGAACCTCCGCACATACTTTGCTATTAGAGCTACATTCCAGCCTAGAGTTGCAAACTCGTACCCTTAGAAACAGTTGTACACACTCACAGGAACACCCATGTGCACATCCCCATTTAGAAAACGAGCAGCGACCAAAACGCTTTCCAAAGTTAGATCCCCGTCACTGTGTTCGGAGCGATGGAAGATGCCGGGCTGATTAGAAATGAGCCATGGCATTAACTAAAAGCGAGCTACCACGTAAGGGAAGGCACCTCCCGGCACGGGAAAGCCCGTGGGTGCCGCGGAGCAGCGTGGCTACGTGCCTCGGAGCAGCCCCACAATGTCGGGTCAACTGTTGTTCCTGGCAGGACACTGCTGTGGAAAGCTGCAGCAGAATCAGGGACTCATCACTAGCAGCACGGGTTGCTATGGCCACCATTGAAGAAAAGCAAAATCATTTGAGAAGGAAATAAAAGGCTCTTTTCCACCAATAGTGGCAGACACTCTAATAGGTTAGTGATCCTGGTGGAATGCTAATCAACAGCACTTAGGAAGACTTGGAAGTCAGGCAATTTTTAATATTCCTGGTGAAGGAGTGCAGGAGTAAATGCGTGTAATACGTGGCTATCCACGGGATTTGTATTAATCCTCAGTGCTGAAAACACAGGCATTAAAAGGTAACGCCACAAATAAATCAGGTCAGATTTCTATCTTACAAATCCTTCTTCTCCTGGATCTCACACCGTATTCACCTGAAGATCTCCTCTCCACAGCCCTAGGAACCGGTGCCTAAACGCGCTTGGATCCTCTGCTTGTGCAAACTGACACGAACAGAGCTACGCTGATTTATGGCAGCCAGGGATCTGGCATCTGATTTGAGCTCTGAGACAATCTAATGTTTCCATTCCTAGCAGCTCTGGTGAATAATTTAAATAAATGCTTGGAGCTCCCCAAAAATAATATATTTTCAAATTTTTGGTGAATGGAAAAGTAAAAAAAGACTGGCTTAGAATCACACAAATCGCTCTGTTCAGTCTTAAGGAGTAAAATTGTGACTGAGAGGTGATTTTTATCTTACATTCGTTTAAAACTGATAGATTTTACGTATGAGAACTGAATGAGGATAGGACTTTCAAAATGAAAAAACAATCCACTCCAAATAATAATAATAAAAAATTCAACAGGTGTTTATATAAACCTGAAAATGTCAAAACAAAATATTTCTGTTTTTAAAAATTGTTTAATGGTGTCCAGTCTGGAAAATGGCCAGATTTTTCAGCAGGTGTGAATCTGTAAATGTTACAGTGCCACTGAATCACCATTCTTGCCCCAGAAAAACTGCTAATATATTTTTTCTCAGCTGTAGGAGTAGGTAAATCCATTGACCTCAGTAAGACAAGAAGGGCCAGGAGCATTTACTGTTTTATCAGAACCCAGAAAACTATTCGGAGCAATTTACAGCAGAGATCTAGAAGCACAGACATTTTCTCAAAGGGACTTTCAATCTAATTTCACTTGCAGCACAGTGAATTGGATTCAAAACACCACAATGAAGGACAAGGCTTACAGCAACAAACTATAAAAATGCTCAGCACAGGTTAGAAAGTAGCAAAATTCTTGGAAATAAAAGGTTTGCCTTGCACATTGCAAGTCCTATAAATTACTCTTGAGAGTCTCTGAAGAAGATTTGGGGATGATTTGCAATAGGGCTATTGACTAATCCGCAGTATAGCTATTCAGGTATTCAAGGTATTCAGTCTTATAACTGAGTGTTGGGACAAATCATTTTATTTGGGGTTTTCCAAAGAAATGAGGCTTACCGGGCTCCTTCCTGCCAGTCCGTAGGTGCTCTCAGTTATTAGTATTAAATTCCTGACAGTGACAAAAGAAACCTAGCAGCCCTTTTGGGCAGAAAGACCCTCCCGGAGCTGCAGGTTTGCAGGGCAAGTGGAAGCACGAGCTCTCCTTTTCCAGCAAGAGGAAGCCCCCGGCCGGCACTCGGGTCGCGTCTCGCGGGGCTCATTCACCGCTGAGGTCCCCTGGCCCGCAGCGCCCGGCCGGGACCTCGCTCCCCACAATGGGAGGGTCAGCTTAGCGCTGTCCGAGTTTGGCTCCGCACGCATTTGGCAAAGGAGCTCCAGAAATTCACTGTCAAGACATAAATCCACAGGAAACCAGGTTTCACATGTTCCATGGCTCAATAGACTCTAAATATTGCAATTTCCCCGCAGCGTTCGAATTATTGTTTCCAGTGAGCAGCACAGCAGGTCATTAGAGGTTACAGTAAGAGCTGTCACAAACCTGAACATAGGCAGATTCCCAGCACACTTTTAAGACGCATGTGTTGTGCTGTTCTCTATGACACAAGGTAGAAGCTTCCTCCTCCTGTTGCTAATGGGTTTGTATGGATGGAGATGCAGGGGTCTCTGCAGAGGCGCTGCCACAAGCTGCTGCCAGGACTGGGAAACCAGCTCCTGCAAAGAGCAACGCAGCAACTTTCCCTCAAAAAGCCCATGAACACCACTGCTTTGTGCTGTGAGGTGTCCAAAGAGTTCGTTTAATTACAGATTTTCAGCTCAAATGCAGCATCTTAGTGGCTATTGGAAGCAGTGGAATTTAGTGGAAATTGTTCACAAAATTCTCACGAATGGGCAATGTAACTTGAGGATGTCTATATTGCATCAAAGGAAGTGATAAAAAGGCCACGTTTCGCTTTCTATAGAAAGCTGCAGAAATTCCACAAAACTAACCATTTTCACAGAAAAGAGAAAACTTTCAGTTTCTTAAACATCTACTATTTGACTGTTTGGTCAAAAAAAATGTACATTAAATTACATTTACCAGCTTTAGGGAAGATACATTAACAGCCACAGAGCAACTTCAGCAGCAGCATCTCACTGTGCAAAAGGCAGCAAGATTTCAGACCAAAAGAAATAGAAAAACGGACTTCTACAAGGACTTCATTTATTTTATAAGCAGATTAAGATCTTCAATTGGCATAAAATAGCTGTATTGAAGTCAATAGGCTAATCCATTACAGAGGCAGGGGCTGACGGGGAGCTGCGGGAGGGATGGAGGGGACCAGCCCAGGGCTGCCCCTTCAGCACGTGCTGGCAGGAGAGGTGATGCTGCCTTAGCCCGGCCTCCCCGTCCTGCCTTCGTCCCCCCAAGCATCCTTCCAGAAAACATGGCTTAGAGCCTAATTATTTTGCTTTAGGATTCTTTTTGCCTGTAAGAAACTCTTAAATGCTGCTTTTTCTCATGATTCTGGAGCAAACAGATCTGGGAATGAATATTTCTGGAGCTTCTGAGTAAGTTAGGTGCCCAAATCACACATATTTCTTCTTGTGCCCTTACCTCGATTAGCAATCGAGGTCCCAATGCACATTCACAGTATTAGATATGAGCTTAAGCAGGCAGTAAGACTCCATCTGCTGTCTTTTCACTGTGCGGAGAATCATCCTTGTCTCCTACTGGGAGCTGGGAATTTAAGCATCCTGCAGTGTTTTTTTTTTTCCCTGATAGGTGTCTGAAAGTGGAGCAAGATGCCTAATCTTAGGCATCCCAGCTTGAAAATGTCAGCCTTAAAATCTCCTGGCATCTCTCAAAAGCTTAAAAGCAAGAGGAACCTAGTCTGGCTGTCTGAAAGTTTCATTTAGATTGCTTTAAATATATTGTGGATGATTACAGTCTGAGCATTTGACTACATGCCACTTCATTAGGCTTACCCACTTTTTTGTTCGTCCCATAGATGGGAAATTAAAAATGATCTCCTTAAAAACTCCGATATTTAATTTCCCATAAGATATGAAGGAGATTCAGGGCAGTGTCTGGAAAAAAATTAGGATAATAAGGTGTATAAATCTCTGCTTCATTTGAAACAAAGCATAAAAGCCAACCCCACATTAATTTTTTTGCTGAAAGAACTTCAATAAGTTTTAAAGTAAGTGTTTCATTTACTGCCACATGCCACACATACATGGCAAACAGTTTATACAAACCACAACACTCAGCTGTTCCTGGTTAGGTGGAACAGCGCTGCCCTGAACACCCAAGCTGCTTTCGGTTCCCGCGGGACTCTCCAGCACAGGGTGCTGGGCATTACGGCCTCATCGGACGTCTTCCTCAAATCAGGAGCATGCCTTGTGTTGGAGAACTCAAAGCCTAGCTTGGGCCGTGCCTAAGGCTTTGTTGGCCCAGGCTAAAGTGCTCTGTACTTTTGAAGGAAGCTCAAGTACGGCGTAATCGCCCCGAGTTGGTGCTCCAGCTTTACTGCCTTCTTCGTGTAGCTTTAGTGAACGTCACGAGCCTTCCCAGCTAAAGAGGAGACCACTCCAGTGGGCTTATACACAAGTTGAGACCCTCCAGTGACAGGAACTGTTCACACGCTTCAGAACCCAACAGACTATGAGCAAACTCAGCAAGACACAGCAGAGATATCAAGCGAGAAATGATTTTTAAAGCAGTGCTGCGGCTGTGTTTAGGGTTTCAGTATAAATAAGACAGTCAGCTTTGTTCACAAGCACATCAGGGTTCGAGTCCATGACCTATTAAACAAGGACTGCCGACAAAACAAGAGTCTAGCTGCTTATTCCCAAAGGACATGATGTACCTGGAAATCCACTCCATTTTAAAGGACCGTATTTCAGGCCATCTCACCTGCTTATAAAGTCACTTGGACAACATATGCATGTTTACAATCATATTTAAGCAATATTTTCCAGGACCCTGTTGCTATATGAAAAACACAGAGCACACAGAGAAACAGATCCTTGCATGGGGCAAAATAAAGCTGCCTAGATATGTAGTATCTCTAAATGTCCAAGCAAAACTAAGAGGGGGAGTGCAGGAAAATTATTGTCTGTCCATTTTTTGCTCACAGACAATATTATGAAGTGCTTGGAATACCAGAAGGTTCATTTGGAAACAGAAGAGTGATGTTTACACTGGCCCTTACATAAATATGTGTTGGGTTTATGTACTTCTTTTTCCTAATACTTGAACTTGAAATCAGCTTATTTACTGCTGAGAAAAGGTGTTGGGAGTTTTTATTGCAGAGAACTGGTATAACACAGCAGCTTGGTAAATGTATTCAGAGTCACAGCCTGTTCCACCTTTCAGTCAGTAAAAGATGTGTTCAGTGGATGGAGTCCTATGCAAAGGTAGCCTCTAACCTGAGCTCGTGTGGCCTTTTCCAAGCAGACCAAGCCAGGCCCCAGTTTGCACTGGTATAGGTATCATATGAACTTACTGCAAAATAATTTAGGCTACTTCATGTAGCAAGCATTTCCAATCAACGTAACAGCAAAGCAGGCGCTTGTATTTGCTGCATCCTCCTCTGGGCCATCATTTTGCATCCAAGCCAGGTAAAAAGGCTGTAACAGGCAGAGGCCAAGTACAAAGATGTCACTGTGCCAGCAGGAATGTACTACACGCCGTTAGAACTGCGCCTAAACAAGGGGCTACACTGGTGGTATTCTCCTCTACCAACCCTCCTGAGATCAACAATCCCCCTCAACAGTGTCCTCTTAGTGCTGCTCAGTCACAAACGTAGACCAAACTTGCTCATTCCTGTCTCATTTTCGCTCTTTCAGTTGAGAATCCTTGCAAGCGTGTCCCTTCTGGTGGTGGCTTTGGGATGTGGATCCTGCTTGGTAGGATCTACGCGGAGACCAACAACTCGCTCTGCGCAGCCCACTATGCAGGCATCAGATGACTGTGGCTTTCAGTTACTACCTCTGGACTGAAGCCAGAAGCCTAGCGGTGAAAAGCTCTTTATACCATTACCAATCCCCCGAGCCACCCAGTCCTTCTCCATTGCATACAGGTTTTTAGTGTTGTGCCTTAAGATCTGGTCTGGTTCTGAGTAACCGTCTTTGTGATGGGAGTCTCGCCACTCCCCCTCTCATGAGGAAAAAAAATACCCAAAGAGGGAGTGTGAAACCTATTTTGAAGCCCCTTTATGATTATCTGATGCAGCGAGCACTCTTCGATCCTCTCGGGGATGGGCCCAAGTCCTGGGGAATGACTGTCTTCAGTGAAGAGCAGACTCCACCTAGGACATATATGACCTGTGTGCCTTGGGTCAGTGCTGGTGGCTGCCCCATAGTGGCAGCTCCCTTGCAGAGGTCCCCCTGCACAGGGCCAGGGGCAGTTCCTGCAGGAATGGCTTTTGAGCTTTTGGGGATATTTGCAGACTGACTAGGTCTGACTAGGCTGCACACACGCAGGCTGCTCTGATCCTGAGATCTGCCCCAGACCCACACAGGCGTCTGAGCCACATTTAATGGCATCCCTGAGGACAGAAAGGGTGACCACTGAGCCCCTGGCATACCTCTTTGTATTGGTTTCCATCAAAACTTCCCCTCTAAAGAGTCGAGGCCGAACTGTGTCACCCCTGCAGCCCCAGGCCATTTCAGCAGAGGACAGTGACTCACTGGGAAGTTGAGCCCATGCACATTTCTCCTCCAGAAGTCCTCAGAAAGCAGCTCACAACAGCTGGTTTTCCCTGCACAAGAGACCTAGCAGCAATACACTGGTACCCAGCGTCACCAAAGAGGGCTGTAAGCTGCTGATCCTGCAATAACACCTTAAAGGATTTAGAGTCTTTAATGTCGATTGCTGAATATTTCTGCTCCCCTCTGAATCATTCCAACAGTTGTTTCAAGTGAACATATTCATTCCTTGCCCTTTAACCATTGGAGCTTCTTGCTCGGCTTGCGAGCGAGGAAGAGGGAATGAAAGGGTCTCTTCAAACTTGCTCTAGCTGCTCTCTTAAAAGGGAGCATTGACACCGATTCTGCAGCCCTTGCGTGTAGCAAAGCTCCCCCAGGAGCTCCATGCACAGCAAGTCTGCAGGATCCTTGTGGATACTCCAGGAAGAGTGTGGCCATTCTCCTCCCCGTTGCATGGGAGGATCGTATCTATTCCGAGCATGGATCTACCAGGCAGCAGTGCTGCCCTGCCAACATACCTTTGGTTTGGCTCACCTTGAAAGCTATGATGTTACATTATATGATGACGTCATTATATTTATTTCAACTTTCAATGAAGAGCCCTGGCAAATCTCCGAGCTGGAATATCTTCTTTTTAATGGATCCAAGATCCAGCCAACATAGCGCAGATTACATTTATATAACACAACCCAAGTAATGTGAACTGCTAGGAATTCTTTTAACAGCTGTTGATGTTACTAAATTAAGGGTATTTCTCTATTAAAACTAAGGAAGAGGAAAAACTTGCCCAGTGTTTACCCAAATGCGAATGCTCTAATGTCTACCTGTGGTTATTTGTTGTGATAATTCTACAACGTGCTCATCCAATCTCAAGCAGATGTTATCTTTGTGGTGGTATTTTTAAAGAGGCAAAATGAATCACATGCACTTTCACAGTTAACTACAAGAGTGAGAACACGGTGTCCTCATGGGAGGGAAACTTTTTCTTCACCTGAACTGGACTCCTCTGGAACAGGTTTATTCCAAACCTTTGGAAACCTTACTTCTGATCTTCATTTTTTATCCTATTACCTACTACGTTGCTCTTGTAACTTCAAAATTGGTCTAAAACACAACAACTTGCTTTAATAGTCACATACTTTCCCTGATAAATACAATTAAGCTTTCAAGAATGCTACACGAGATACTGTTCCGCACCGTCAAAAACATGCTTGGATGCTCCATCCAGACCCGTTGAGGAATCCCCTTAAGCACTGGGCCCTACCGTGCCAGATTTTGTATCATCACATGATGACAGAAAACACCTTATTCTGAATGGAGACTAACCACACAGACAGAGCTGACGCCCTGTACACCTGACACGGAGCCGTTTCACAAAAGCTAAAGGTGGCATCCAAGGTTATAGAGTCCATGGTGGCCATGGAAATGGATTTCTATTTCCAGAATTGAGGTACTAAAATTGCAAAGAAAGAAACTAGGCTGCAACTGCGAGCTCACTTGCAACCTTTTCCTTCCTATTTTGTCCCCAGAGTGGTCTCTGTGAGGTCTTATAATGCCACTACAAAGATCAGCAAACAAAACTTGGCTGTGCCATGAATTGATTTCAATTTAAAAGAGTCATAATTCAATTTTTGTTTTAAAAACATATTACAAAATCTAATATTAAAAAGATTTGCATAGAAACATTCATCAGAAAGATATTTTATTTGTTTGGCTTGAAAAACTTCCACTACAAGCCAAATATTTCAACACTAGAGCAGGAGGACCAGAGAGTGAACCTGACCAGAAACAACAGTGAAAACTAATAGTTTATTTTTGCTCTAACAGCTGACAAAATCTAGTTATTTATTTAAAAAAAAAAAACCTTGTGGATGGTGAAACCTGTATTTTTTTTTTTTTCTTTTAACCTGGACTATTCTTGGAAATATATCGGGAACTGGGCATTAGTAGTAGCAAAAGCATGTATGTCTAGGCATTTTATTAATTACAATTGCTGTCAGATTAAAAGATAAGATAGATAGGGAGACAGACATCTAGACTATCTATTACTGGCACATTGATTTTATGCTCACATAACACCCACAAACACATGCATCCCTGCGCACATAACATTTTCAAATCTCTAAGCAAGCAGTTAGTTCCAAGGCAGTTTCCAGATGAAGTCTCTGTTTGCCCCATTGCCCTGATCACAGACGGATAAATCACTGGGTGAGTCTCCTCACTGAGTACTGAGAATATTACTTTAGTAAAGCTTGCTAATGGGGCAAAGGACCTTGTATTGTAATCCAGTGACATTTTCAACCTTCGGAGAACTTTTGTTGACATTCCCGAGTCACTGGCTGCCATCCCAGCATGAAATAGTTTCTGTTCGCATAATTCTCGTGTTTACCAGTCATGAAAAACTCTTGCTTTTGGCTTTTTTTTTTTCTAAGTAAACTTTTTTTTTTTTTTTGCCAGCGAAACTCCGTCTAAAAAAATATTGGCCCCAGGCATAGAAGGTTTTGCATAAATTCATATGTGATGAATGGCTGATTTTAATGTTATTTGGGTATTTGTCAGAACCTAACAAATATACATGGTAATGGTGGTTCATAAACTTAAACATCTCAATATCCCCTTTCTTCTAGAAATAAATTACGTTTGTTTGCCCTGCCTGGAGTCCTAAGGTAGCCGACATTAGGAATATTTTAAATGTGATCATCCATCCAGCATGTCTTTCAGGCGCCACGAAGATTAAATGAAAGAATCATAAGATGAAGGTCTTTAACTTTTAATCCTTTTACAATGAACCCTTAGATAGACATGGGGGCAGGGTGCCTCCTATGTGAGTAATAATGCCTCTGTTCCTCTTCACTAGGTTAATGAATACCCTAAATGTCCCAAGATCTGATTTTTTTTTCCTTCCAAACTACTGAAATTAGAAGCAAGGAGACGGGTGGTAAAACGCACCGCGGAGTGTGAGTGTGTGGGGGTGTGAATACGCACTCGGACATGGGCGCCCCGACCGCTGCCCAGTGCAGGGCTGGGCTGTGTCCGCGGGAGACCCGCGGGTCTGGAATAATTAGCCCAGATTCCCTGAGAGAGGGGAAAAAAAAAAAAGAAGCAGCAAAAAAAAAAAAAAAAAAAGGGGGTGGGTGCCAAGGTAAATGGGGAAAGGGCTGTCCGCGCTGTCAGGGAGCCTTTGAAGAGCACGTGGAGGGGCTGCTTGGCAGGCGCTATCTCGGAGATGCTAACGCCGGGCTCGGCCGCACGTAGAAGCCCGGCGGGGGCCACGCAGAGCCACGCAGAGCCGCGCGCTTCTCCGCGCGTTCCCCGCGCGCTGCCCTCCGCGGGCGCGCGGGAGGCGGC
>JAVCKT010005236.1:0-14723 GCA_032273925.1 Rhynchotus rufescens
TGCGCACGGGCAGTGGGATGCACACGGGCAGTGGGATGCATGCGGGCGGCGGGATGCACGTGGGTGGTGGGATGCACACGGGCGGCGGGATGCACACAGGCGGCGGGATGCACATGGGCAGTGGGATGCACACGGGCAGTGGGATGCGCGCGGGCAGCGGGATGCACATGGGCAGTGGGATGCACACGGACGGCAGGATGCGCGCGGGCAGCGGGATGCACATGGGCGGCAGGATGCACACGGGCAGTGGGATGCACACGGGCAGTGGGATGCGCGCGGGCGGCGGGATGCATGTGGGTGGTGGGATGCACATGGGCAGTGGGATGCGCACGGGTGGCGGGATGTGCACAGGCAGTGGGATGCACACGGGCAGTGGGATGCACACAGGCAGTGGGATGCGCACGGGCAGTGGGATGCGCACGGGCAGTGGGATGCGCGCGGGCGGTGGGATGCGTACGGGCAGTAGGATGCACACAGGCAGTGGGATGCACACGGGCAGCAGGATGCACACGGGCAGCAGGATCCACACGGGCAGCGGGTGCGCGGGGACGGTGCGGTTGGTTAGCGCGGTTAGCCCTGTGCGGTTTCAGTGCAGAGGGACGCCTTGGTGCAGGCTGCTGTGTCGGAGCGAGCGCTCCTCAGACACCTCCCAAAGAGCAGCCCAGGGTGTGTTTTAAGGCACGCGGGGGCAGCGACACCAAATTCTCCTTGTTTCAGGTGCAACTCCGTTCCAACCCAACGCTATGCCGTTAAAGGAAATGCGGCTCGCTCTTTGTAGCGCCGGCTGTGTATTCTTTTTTAATGTCACACTTACTGCCCGGCTCCGAGGGCACATTCGTTTCCATTGCATTTCCGTGGGCTCCATCCCCATCCCTGCATCCCTGGGGATCTCACCTGTTCCCATCGGGGCTTCTTGGCTGGGTGCAGCGAGCAGGCAATGCCGGAATCCCTCCCATACCGGCAGATAATTCCTGGCAGCAGCCCCGTGGATCATGGTTAAGCAAGCATGGGGAAGGCGATCCGTGGGAGGCAGCGATTGCTCTGCTTATTGCACTCCCGAGGCCGGGCTCGTCTCACTGCAGCGCGGCGCCTCGGGATTTGATAAGTTCCTTTTTTATTAGAACCGCGCCTAAAGCTGCGTTTTGAGGCGATGCTGGAAGAGGGGCACCTGCCAGGTCCCCCTTTGTGCGGACGGTTCTGGACGTTTTTGCAAACAGAGAGGGATGCGGGTTATTTATGCTCGAGCGTCGCTGCAAAGTCCTTATCTCGGCGTGGCACTAAACAAGGATTTGTTGTGGGATTTGGGAGGGCTGTGTAGTGCTTCAGTGTTAAGCACCCAAAACTCTAGGGGACTGCCACTAATTTCCTCTCTCTCGTAAAACAACATAGTATTCATAACAACTCAAGAGGCTTGACATAAGTAATGATGGCATATGCAGGCGAAGATTACCACCCCGGCAGTGTAATCAAGGTGCTAGGGACTAATGCAAGTTAAATGGAGACAATAATGCTGCAACTTGCAGCGTGGGATTAGGAGAGCACTTGAAACGCTGACATCGGCATCTCCTGCCCGCCTCGCCACCATCCCTGCCCGAGCCTGCTGACCTCCCAGTGCGGCCCGCGGCGCGTCCTGCGGGGAGGCAGGCAGCAAGGGAGGGAGGGAGGGAGGGATGGATGGAGAGATGGAGGCATGGAGGGATAGATAGAGGGATGGAAGGATGGATGGAGCGGTGGAGGGATGGATGGAGGAGTGGAGGGATGGAAGGATGGATGGAGCAGTGGAGGGATGGAGGGATTAAAGGATGTGTGGAGGGATGGATGGAGGGGTGGAGGGATGGAAGGATGGAGGGAGGCGTGGAGGGATGGATGGATGGATGGATGGATGGATGGATGGAGGAAGGGAGGGAGGGAGGGATGGATGCCCAGGTGTGCCAGGACTCCGGGATCCCGGCTGCAAGTGTCCTGTCCACGCGGTGCTGGAGCTGCCCCTCGTTAACATGGAGCTCTTTGCTCGGCTCGCGCAGGGACGGGGGGCTGGAGTAATGAGCCCGGCAGCTGCCGCCTCCGCTCCCGCTCATATTAACTGGGAATTAATAAAGGAATATTGAGTCGCTCCATCTGTATGGAGCCATGGGGAATGATTTCTTATCCCAATTCCACTTTCAGCCCGATGCTTAGTGGTTGAAGGACTCCGAGTTTCACAGAGGTAATCGAGGACAGCCGCTCATGTTGGTACCAACACCCCCTGGTCGGGTGTTGGTGGGTGCAAAGCCTCCACCGCCCCGGGCATCCCTCCCGTTGCACTTTGGATAACGCTCCCGTGGGAGGCGCTGCTCGGATCAGCGTGTTTTAAAGGGGCTGTCGTGACGTGGGAGTTATTTTGCAGACGTGGCTGGGCCATCACCATGATGCTCAAGCAGGTGACTGCGGAGGGGAGTCATCCACAGGGGAAGATGGGACCACCCCAATATCCCACAACAGGGAGCGGAATTAACCACGTTCCTGTAAAGTGCCCTCCGGAGAGCTGCATGATGAAGGGAGGCATTGCTGGGAGTATTTCAGATTTGGGAGGACTGACCTCGCTTTGCCTTGCGGCAGCTCCCAATTCCTGCTCCGGACTGGAAGGAGCTGGTGCGAGCAGCTCCATGGAGCAGCGCCCTGGGCAGCGCCGGCAAGTGTCATTAATGCATTTAAGTGCAGTTAATTTTTTATCTCTGGTGACGAGCACACCGGGGTGCCCGAGCCCATGTCACCCCCCGTTAGCGCTCCCGCTCCTGCCCTTCTCCCGGGTCAGGACCTCGCACTGAGCACTTTTTTATATATAACAAATTGCCGGTATTGTTCATTAATTCCTGTCTTTGAAATGCCATGTCAAAGCTGCGCGGGAATTCACGGTGCCAGTGTCCCTTGGACAGCTCTCACCATGGTCCAGTGCGAGCTCCTGATGAAATTACAGGTGCAGGGAAATGCAGAATTAGAAATATATCTGATGTTGCAATACTTGCGAAGCCGGGGCTGTGTTGATGACAGGACAATTCCATTTTTGACAGTTTAATTTACTGTTGCCAGTGGACAAGAGCAAAAGGAGAACGTGGGGTTAGGCACCTGCCCCCGCGCACTGTGTTTCACATGCTAGGTTGCAAAATCATGACTCCCTCAACCTGTCGTGCTCAAATGAGAAGGTTTTCAGCTGGGGAAATGGAATACATCAGTGCAGGTAATATTGCCTGACCTCATAAAACAAAAGGAAAAATTGCAGATTCTGACAGCCATTATGAATCTTGTATCAGCATCCAAACGGCTCGGCGCCGCCGCGCGCCACATGTTTGTAATGGGAAAAAAAACAGGGTTGCCACATTGACTTGCAATATGGAGCAAAAAATGACTTGTCAGTAATTCGCTCTCTGATGTTAAGGAGGCTGTTGGATTTACTGGTATGTACACAAAGGAGGGGTAGCCTGGAGCGCCGCGCGGAGACGGCGGCGGCTGCCCGGGCTGCTCGCGCTGCTGTGCCGAGGCATCGAATCGTACACCCAGTTGCAATTCTGTTTAACAAAGTCCGAATCTTAGTGAATGCAGTTGTGTTCCCTCCGGTTCGGTGTCAAGTATTCCGTGTCTTTCAGTCTCTCCACTACTCGTGCCTCCCTGTAGCTGCTGCTGTAGAGCCCTGCACCTCGCTCCTGGATTAAAGGTTATCCAACAAAACCGAATGCAGTTCTGAAAATGCGTGTTGCATTAACAGAAAGACAAAATAGCAGACTCTTGTGTTCGGTATTAAATTTTTAGCCCCCTTCGTGGGCCGGAGTTGCGTGGTGCTGCTGTGCAGCCGCTGTGAGCCCTCTGGGACCCCTGAGGGGACACGGGGCCCACATCTCACCCTGGGTCCAGCTCGTGCTGGTTCTGAGGTCACCAAGGCACCAAATGTAAAGACGAGGCAAATACACGTCCCCCTGCTCCTGTCCAGAAGGTGCCCCACAGAGAAGCTAGAGAAGCTTTCAGCATCCAAAAGGTGTCTTATTTGTGAGCGCGTTTGGGTTGCAGCAAAGCGCATTGATCCCGCAAGTACCGCAGGGCGAGGAGAAAGCAGCAGCCCGCTGGGTTTCTTGCAGGCACGAAACAAATGGAAATGCTGCCGTGGGGACGTGGCCGCCGGCGGGAGGAAGGGGACCACGGGGCGCCTGCAAAGCCCCCCGTGCTGAACACGTCACCGCGGCCGAGGATGCGGCCGCGCCGGCACGCGGTGCTGTGAGAGCTGCCCCATCGGGTCCAGCATTGCGCTGATACCCATGAAGGTGTCAAGCCGCTACGGAAAGGTGGTGGGCTTTTCCCAACATTTGTGCCAAGGGTTTTTCCCTCATTCACAGTCTGTGTTTAGGAGGAGACCCTGCAAATCTTGGTTTTTGTAAGAACTGCCATTGCCCCCTGTGCTTCAGGCCGCACTCGCAGTGGGTCCTTCCCTGCTTCCCTCTTTCCTTCCTTCGCTCCTTCCCTCGTTCCTTCCTTGCCCGCTTCCCTGGCTCCCTGCTTGGCTGCCGGAGGCGTCGCGCGCTCCTGTCAGCGCCGCGTCCCGGCCGGGCGCGCGAGGCCGCGTCCCCCCTCGGCTGCTCCCCTTCCCGCCGCCGTTTCAACCTGCCCTGTCTTGTCATCTCCCCCTTCAATATCTGCTGCTCTGACGGGAGAGAAATGGGCTGGGTTGGACCGCACTACTTGGTCTTTTGACCCTCCGTGTTGCCCATGAGCAGTGAAGGATAACTTTTGACAAGCCGTGTCAGATGTGACAGGCAATCTAGTTGGGTTGAGTGGAAATGTGCTGTACAAGTTTGAAGCCTTAGTTGGGGGCATTTTCCTGGTGTTCAGCGCATTTAAATTGACACGGGGCTGGGGCGCGCGGCAGCGCTTCCCAACGCTCCTTTTTGCATATTCCTGAGCCCATCTAATGCAATCTGTGCCTCTCCGGTCTTCGAGGTTTGCAGCCATTAGGAACATGCACTAGGCTTAGTTTTCGTGATACAATTAGGGGAACTGGTGGTTTTTATTTGCCTGGAGGCGCTGGGTGTTGCTGCTGCACGCATTGCTATGCGCGCTGAGGTCATGCAAGTGTGACCTGATCCACGGCTCCAAACGTGCCCTCACACTGGAATCGGTGAATGTTGGAATTTATTCAAAGAGCTCCGAAGGAGCCTCGCTAGCCCTGAGACGGCTTCCATTGCTGAATTAATTATTCAGATAAGTTGACTGTACTTTTATAGGGAGTTCATTTTCTGCATTGCTGTGCTGACTTTGGTCAGGAGTTTTTCATATTGCGCTTTCGCTAATGGGCTGTGCTACATGGCTCCACATTTACCTAAACCAGTTCTCGTTATGGATGTGAAAATTCCCAGCAACCTGGATGGAATTCGGGTTTGAAAAGGCTCATTCTGGCTCCCTTTGAATTCCCACCTCCGCTCCCTGGTTCTTGGAAGTGAAATACGGGTCTTGCTCTGCGGCTGCTGCCAAGCCACGCACAGCCTGTCTTTCCTGGGGTCGCGTGGAGCCGAGCACGGGGCAGTCCACCCAAATGAGCCTTTGGTCTCTTTTTCTGTCCTGTGGTAAATCTAAACACAGAAACTGCCTTTTTGGTGCAGCTGCAACTGTGGGCAATTGCCTATCAATATCTCAGTTGCATATCGGTATCTCTACTCAAGTGCATATCGGTATCTCTACAAGATTTGGAATCTCTGGAAGCTGAATAGCTCTATTTACAGAGAGGACTGAGTACAGCCTCAGTTCAGATGAGCTCGGCTCAGCCCCTCTTTGCTTCCCTTTCTACTGTCACCATGGCCCCAACCCAGTAACTTTTGTAGAGGAAAATTCGGGGCCCGTATGCACTGACTCTGGTTTCGAAAGCTTTCCTGGAGTGCCCTGGTAAATGCACACAATTGGGAAATAACAGTTCATTTTCTCTTGTTTTATAGACATTTTTACTGAAGATGTTCCTGCTCTGGAGTGGCAGTGACTGGGGCATCTCTTTAATCATCTGAAGTCGTTGCCAACCTTCTCTCTAACATTTTAATTCCCTTAAATCACAACTAATTAAATGATTCAATCAGTCATTCATAAGAATAAAGGTTCCTTCTTGCCAAGAGCAAATAACAATTCCTCATTTTTAAAGGCTTCCTCCCCCTCCTGCCCAGCAAAGCAGGGGAAAAAACTACTCTCCTCTTCCTTTTGCTTCTGCTGTACCTTGCTGCTATTTCTGGAGCTATTTGGGCAATAATGTGCATCTTTCATTCTTTTCAGGATACTGGAGATGCCGGTTTTTGGTAAGTGTGTGATAGGTGTGCAGCAGTTATCCCTTTTCCCACTGTGCTCCGTCTTTCCCAGCAACTTGTCCTTGACAAGTTTGCTATAGGTGTTGGCTGCTTCCAGACCCTTACGATTCTCAAGGCTCATTGCACAGCCTGTTGAAAAGATAACCATTAGCTTACATTGTCACACGAGACTCCAAAAAGTTAGTATTTGCTTGTGGGGGAAGTAATAGCTCCCTGCTCAGCGTGCAGATGTTCGAGGTCTGTCAGGATGGCCTGGATGTGCTTGTGGATATTCCACTTCCTCTGGGTTTTCTGGATTCTCCCTATAAGCGTGAGTCAAAATCATTTAATGGCAGAGAAGATTTAATGTCACTCAAGATGGAAAAAACATTGCTCAAAAATGCAGCTCAAAAATGTAGCTTAGAGGCGAGCGAGCCCCGGCGCATCCCCGGTGGGCTCTGCTTGGTGCGCGCCGTGCACGGAGCCCTCTGCAAGTCGGCCTTGCCCTGCCACAGCTCCGGCCCTTCCCAGTTACCCAGCACAGCCCCAATTGCTCATTCCGCTCGGATCAGCGTGGTTTTCACAAGGCTGATTTGTTCCTTCCTTTTATTCAGTTTTGGAGTGCTATATATTTCCTGCTGATAAAGGCAGCTGGAATTTCTCCTAAAAGATTATTCAGGTTTATGCCTAATTCAGCAGCCAACAATATCTTCTTTTTGTCCTAATGCTGGTAATGACATGGATAATAATCTTCATTCTGTTGACTTAAGGGGAGCTATGAAGACATCAGTGATTATAAAAATAGATGACTTGCTGGAGGTTTCGGCGCGCCGAGGAGGCCTCCCAGCAGTGGAGGCTTTTCTTTCACAACGCGGTCTCAGCAGACAGGCTGCGTGTGCTCCAGGACCACACAGCACCGCTTAAGTCCCTTTTTTCCCAAGCTTCTTTCTGTTATTGTTGAGATTTTGGTATTACACTGTCTGCAGCACAGAAGGCCACTGTTCACTAGTGGTTCTGCTTTTTTCCTTTTTTGCAGTCTCAGTGGCTATTAGGCGTAACCCCCTTTCCTGTGCATTGCCGGGGTTAAGTTTTTATAATAGTTGAGATTAGTTCAGCATAGATTGAAGATTTGCTTCAGCTTCTGCAGTTTTTGTCCAGCTGTGGTGGCTGAACTCAAGTAGATCATTTTATAATGTTAAGCATTGGGAAGAAGTTGGAGATTAAACAAAGCTTCTTTAATTACCGGCTCCTACTAAGCGATGGAGTGCTTTGGAAGGGCGTTTGTGCAGGAGCTGCACGCTGTGCTTTTCCTTTAGGTTCTGAGATCCCGAACCAGGAGCTGTGGGCACAGGGCAAAGCTGTCTCTGAGTCCCTGGGTTGGGTCCTGCTGGATCAGCGCCCTGTGGCCCTAGCGGGGGAACCTTGGCGGCCTCAGTCCTGCCAGGGAAAGGAGAAGGGATGGATTCTCCATGGGGCAGGTTTCCTTCAGCCCGGCAGAGTGGGAGAGGTCGGTGCCGTCAGCCCCGAGCCAAGCTCCTTCTGGCCGTGCTCTCCGCAGCCCTGGCACCCTCGGGCACAGCCAGGGCTCCGCGTGCCCTCTGCAGCCCCAGGCTCCGAGCTGCGCCTGGACCATCTCCTGACACGTCGAGGGGCCTCGTGGTGTCTCCATAGGGCCCTCTTGAGCTCACCGAGGTCCTCAGGGAGCCGTGTCCTCCTCCCATAAGCCTTGCACTTACTCTCCAAGTGCACAGAAGAAATGAGGCTTTAAGAAGAAGGATTTTGCAACCCGTGTCTCTCCCGAAGAGTCTACCAACCTTCTTCTTAGTAGCCATGAGCTGCACTGAGCTGTCTGCAGGACACCTTCCATTGGGGATCTGCAGGGCATGGCCTGAGCAAGCACCCATGGCGCATGACAAGGGCAGCACTCAGCGCTTCTGGGTGTTGAGTGTGCTCTATAAATAGTGCTGACTTTCTTCTTCATGCTAGATGTAGTTTTCCTCATAAGCCATTCGCACGTGAATTAACACAGATCGGACTGCTGGGTCGGTTGAGTCTTGAAAGACATGGAGCAAGCAGTTGGCAATAAACTTGTCCTTTTTGGCACCTGGAATGCAAACAGTAACATAACAGTACCTTTATATAGTACATAAAAATATAATTCAGGATAAGAACTCAGAGGTCACAGCAAGTGGTTAGCTAAATAGCTCTGGGGAGTTAGCATAGTTTGCTTACACAGAGATAAGGTGATATTTTATGCAGAAAGCCCATGTGTGGTTCCAAAGCATGATGGTTTTATATACAGTAAAGCAACTTTGAAAATAACCCGTGGAAAAAAAAGTTGAAGAAAATCATTTTAGCAGATTGCAAAGCATGTACATTAGGAGTGGGGAGGTGACGAATTCTGCTGTGCTCAGGAAGGTCTGTGGTGGGGCATGCACGCTGGCACCTTCTGTCCTGAGCAGTTATTGCAAATGCGGCGGGCAGGCTCCTTGCTGTAGAGAAGAGCTGCATGCTTCAGTTAAGGGAACTTTGGAATTAATGCCAGCCTCAGTTAAAGAACCTTTTGAATTCGTACCTGAAGATGACTCGTTTGCATGCAGTGACTTACGTACAAGTGAATACACAAAGAAGTGAAGTAATTAGATTCAGGCAAACTCTTTGTTCAAGGTCTTTACTCAGGGAAACACATCAGGTTGGCTAGAGGTAGTCCCAAACCGCAGGCGAGGTAGGCAAGTAATTTTGAGTGTGGAAAATGTCTTTTTCATAGAAATTGAGTTGAGATTTCCTTTTAAAACATATTGCAATAAAGATTCATTTTGCATATTTTTTTAGCAATCTTTAGCATGAAAGATTTTGTATCACCTTGGCACAAGATACTACTAGGAGGTTTGTTCTGCTGCTTCATCACTTACTCGCCGTCATCTAAAGCGGTTTGAGCGTCCGCTGCCAGTTCTGCAGAGAAGCGCAGGGTTTGTTCCAGTAGTTGCCATGACTCGTATTTACTTGGTGTCCTTCCTGAAACTTACAGTTATCCTTGAATAGCCTTACGGCAAGTGTTTTCCAGAACTGCTAAGTGCAGAGGATGAGGAGAGGGCCAGGAAGGTTATAGTTAAAGCAGTGGTTCTCCTTAAAATCCAAAGTCCTGCATGGCGTCCTCTCCTCAAATGGCAAAAATTCATAGTATTAGAAGGATTTTGACCTGTCCTTTCCTGAAACGATGGATTCAACGTTGAAGTTGATGTCAGTTGTAAACGCTGAGCACTTGGGAAAGCCGAGGTTGTTGGCGAAGCCCAAGGGCCAGGTCATGGGCCTCACAGGAAGATGGGCATTGCCCCGAGGCCTTCCTCACCTCTCCTCTTCTCCATTAGGAGCCGTTTGTGATCCAGAGGCTTAATTTCTTTCAGCGCGAAATTAAGCAACTGGTTAAATTCTGCGAGAACATCTTTAAACATCCTGAAAAGATGTAGCCGGCGAGCGGTGCTGGGAGGGAACATTCCCCAGATCGCCCATAATAATGTGGAGGTCCAGGGCTGCGTTCATTAGGGCCCTCCATTTACATGGGCTTTCCTGCCGCTCCGTGTAGCTCTTCATGTACCCAAATTAATGCGTCTCCGTCCCAGAAATCCTGCTTGGCCGTGTCGCCGGGAAGCCCGCGAGCAGGAGCGCTCGGAGCAGCCCTCCTGTAAGGATCTGCCACATTTCCACCAGGAGTTATTGCTGTTATATATTTTACAGACACTTTACTGTCATCTAAGTGGTTTATTTTATTCCCACTGCTAGAAGAAAACTACAAAAAGAATTTTGTAATCTGAATGTGATTGTGGGCAGAGAGTAATGTTTGGAAAAGCAGCTAAGAGTAAATTATATTACCGCTTTATTGTGTTTAAGGAGCTTCTCTATTGTGCTAGGAGTTCGCATGAGTTTTCAAAGTTATTAACTGGATGTGGTTTTATTATGACTGTGTGTTTTGTCAATATGGGGCTTTTTTGTTAGTTTTCGCGGTGCCAGCCAGGCTGCAACTTTGGCACCGCTGGAGTTTAAATATGTAAACGGAGCTGGTGCTGACAGTTTGCTTAGGTTTTCCCGGCCTCCGGAACGCCGCAAACAAAGCAAACATTTTGCGCGGCCGCTGTTTGGATAGCGGCTCTCGCCGGGCGCCACGGCGCGGGCCCCGCTTGCAGCCTCGCACACCAAATATTTGCCGAGCCGGCGCGGGCAGGTCCGGCTGCTCCCGCGGCCTTCCCGCCGGGAGCGGCTTGCGTTTCCCAAGCTTTGTGCTCTTGGGGCAAAAACGGGCTCTTTTGGGGCAAAACCTGTCCTTCGGGTGTTTTCAAGCATTACACTTGGCTAGGTCATTTGCAAACCAACTGGAAAGGAGAAAATGCACAAATGCTCTTTTTGTCAACACAAAGTCAAAGCGTGCTGGTTGATCTGCACCTGATGATAGGGATTTGGCACTTGGAAAGCACTTGCACTGCTCCTGGGAGTTTCCACAGAGATAAAACAAGGATTGTGACTGAAGCAGCAATTCCCTGGGTTTGGAAAACTCCAGGACAAAGCGTGTGTCTAGCGTCCGAGCTTGAGCCCAGCATTGCCCATTTAGGAGAGATCAGGAACAGCTGGTGACCGAGGCCACTTTTGCTCCTCCAGCATCCCGTATCCCTGCATCCATCCCACCCACAGCCAGGGAATCTCTGCTGTGTGGCAGGGTTTGTGCTCTTCGTTTGCTCCTAATTGTTTTAATGACAGAATTAGGGAGAGGACGGGAAACCTGCCCACAGGTTCCTTCGACTGTCCAAGTGCGTAGCAGGAAGAAATGCAATAATAGATGGAAAAAATAATAAAAGAACTTGTCTTATAAGGACTGTCTTAACTAAGCAGTGCTATAGCTTGTGTCGTAAGCATTTACTGAGCTGAGTCAGTGCATCTCTATTGCGATAGGAGCTGTGATTAACTTGCATGAAGCTGCACGAGCTCTGTCCGCCCGCTGCTTGGCCGCCGGGGTGCTTCTGTAGCCCTTGTGTCCGGACTCTGCTGCTTGGTGCCTTCCCCTCTACGAATATGTGGTAAAAAGGCTGTACATTTGGCTGTGGGTTTGCTGGACTGTTTAGTGGCGGATATAAGATGCAGGTCTGTGCCGGGGCCTGGCACAGCTCCGCTCCGAGGGGAAGAGCCCTTGGGAAGCACTCGGTGCTCCTGGCAGGCCAGGAGACCTGCATGTATATATACACACAATATACACATACACTCCTCTTCAGTACACATATACACACATATATATATGCATATATATACTCCTCAATTGCCGGCCGCAAGTTTGTCCCAGTTTTGGATGCCGAGCAAGACCCGGTGATTCCAGGAGTGTCCGGACACACTGTCGCTGCCTGCGTGGCCGCCGGTGCGGCTCCTGCTGCTCTTTCCTGCTCTTTACGGGATCTTGCGGGATCCCCCTGTGCCTGTGCTATCCTATCCTATCAGATCCTATCATCCGCCCGGTTTCCCGAGGCTGCCGTGGGAAGTTGCTCCCCAGGAGTTTGCTGGGGTTGGCGGCGCGCGGAGGCCACGGCGGTGCCGGCCCTGCTGCTCCCGCGGCCGGGAGGCCAATTACCCTGTCAGGGGAAAAATGAGATTTGTTTGGTGCTTTGTAACCTCGTGAACCTCAGATGCTTATAAATATTTTAATGATTTGCTCCATTATCTCTCCCAATATCAAAGTTGGACTGGTCTGTAATTTTTTCCTGTCTCCTTTTCTCCGCTGTCTTTGCTGCCTCCGTGATCTCCTCCGTCCCCCGTGAGCTGTCAGAGAGGGGCACGGACGTTCCGGTATTTTCACGTATTCTGGTGAATTGTTGCAGACCAGTTTCAGGGTAAAGTTCGGCAGCATTAACAAGGTTTATGCATCATGTTGGCCAAGTTTTGTAAACAGAAGTGCTCAGCACCTATTGACAGGTTATTGCATGCAGTACTAATGCGCAAGGAGTTAAATGTGCATATGTGTGTATCTGTATATACATATAATATATAAATAGTTTTATATATTTTATATATATATAATATATATTTATAGTTAAGTAAATAGCATATATATAAATGGTTTGTGTATATAAATAAATAAAGAGTTTCTATTGTAATTTAGGGATTTTGTTCACTTCTCTCAGCAACACAGATAAATGAGTACTGCTTTTAAAGTACATAGCGTAATAAAATACAGGATTTAATGCATCGAGTTAATTTCATGCACCTTCACCTTGGGCTGATTGGCATAAATTATATTTAATATTGGTGATTTTATGCAGGCAAAAGGCGGCGCAGAAGCCGCCAGTGCCGCTGCCATGGAGCAGCAGGCACTGGACTGCCCACGTGAGTGCCCATGTCGGTATATAAATGTACATATGCCTATATGCTTAAATGAGTGCCTGCAGTTTCCCTTCTGCGTGGCGCTGTGCAGCCGCTGCAGCCGAACCTGCAGCTACAGAAACTACCTTTTACCCTATTTTATTATCTATTTATATAGTTTTCTTGTTGTGCAGGGCAGGGGGAGGCGGGGACAGCTGACATATGTCCTTGGACCCGTATTTGCCACTGTCTCCGCTGTGTCTCCTTGCAGCACGGGGATGCTCAAGGGGCCCGTGACGGCCCTCAAGCATCCCCGGTGCAAAGGCATTTTCCATGTCACATAAAACAAGGTGTCTTGGGCAGGTGCCGGGGCTCAGTGACCGCAGCGACGTGTCCCTCGTGGGCACAGGGGCCACCATGGCCTTTTGGGGACATTTGCACCATTTTCGTCCCCCTCTGCCCGCCGGGAAGGGGCTGAGCAGAACTCTGGAAGGAGCCTCCTCGAGATGCTCCATCACAGAGCAAAACATGAGAGCACATTTTCCCCCACAGATCTTTAAAAATGAGTGACTCTTTTAATTTTGCATTGCCAAGAAAAGACGGAAAAATGAGGCAATATTTTTACTTCAGTGATCTAAAACAATTTAGCCGTGGATAAACTCAACTGCAGCTCCAGCTTCGTGCAGCTGAAATAAAATACTATGAAATATTAAAATACTCTACACGTGCACCACTAGCATTAGATAGTCATTAGCACTGAAATATTGGCATCCCTTTAATTATTGCACTGCAAATGTTTGAGGGAGAAAACACATGTTCTTTTTTTTTTTTCCCCAATGAAGTCCAGCAAATTAAAACCTGAAGTGGAAGCGATAACTTAAAATATGATTTATTTTGCAATCGGCACACAGAATAACCCCACAGAGATTGTCAACAGTCAAACAAGAGCAGTGATAAAACGAGGAGCAGCTCACTAGCTGACTGCTTTATCTTATTTGCTCTAATTAATGCCGAGTAAACCAGCTTGTTTTCCATGTGACTTAAAATTGTGTTGAAGGGGACGGGCAGGGGGTTGCTAATGCAGAAGGAAGTTGCAGTTTTATATATGAATGGGCTGCCCAGTCCTCTCCCTTGCACAAATGCTCCTTTCTTCGTGCTGCCTGTTTCGCCTAAAACACCTAAACTCGGCTTGGAATTAAAGGGAAACATGCGGTTTCTTTAATTGAACTTGGAAAGAAGAGAGAAAAGAAAAAAATCCGCCCAAACAGGAAGGTCTGTCCTGTGTTTCCGCGCCGGTGGAGAGCGGAACGTCTCCGAAGGGGACGCGGACGGCGCCTTCGCTGGGCGCCGCAGCCCCGGCGCATCGTGCGTGTCCCCCGAGAGCTCTGACCTCTCCTAAGTCTCCGTAGGAAGGAATTCCATAATCCCGGAGACAGTCTCACTGTCTGGGGGGGGTTCAGGTTTCACTTTTTGGATGGACACATTTATTTAGCAAAGACTTAGTCTTTAGCAAAGACTAGGACTGGCTTTAGCCAACCGGTCATCCTCAGGTCTCTGCCAGGTGTCATTTATTCATTTATTTATTTATTCCTTTTCCGTGCACTGTAATTCGCTGCCATTTCAGGGCAGCTGTGGAATTTTTAACATTAATGGCAGTTCTTGGCAAAAGGCAGGTGTCACCCGGGCGCTTTCGCTGGACAAGCGATAATTTGGGATTGAGTGTGTTGTTTTAGGATAAATATAATAGGGCTTTTCCAGACCATCCCGAAGACCCCCTAGAGGGGCAGGTTCCCTCCCTTAGCCCCCCTATACCTAAGAAAGTGCAGGTTTCCCTGTTTATCCATTAAAAAGTGCTAAGTTTAGGGCCTCAGCTAACGCAACCCGAGCCCTGCGAGGCGGCGCCTTCCTCCTCTGTGCGATTCGCATTCCGGTTGTGCAGGGAAAACCAGCGTCTCCCGCTCAATGTAGGGAATGCGGGAGCAAGCCCTGTGTCCCTACGAGTGGCAGCACAATGCGAAGGAAGGAGCAGTGCCGGGAGGGAGCAGAGCGGGATGCGGCGGGATGCGGCGGGATGCGGCGGGATGTGGCGGGATGCGG
>JAVCKT010005240.1:0-16252 GCA_032273925.1 Rhynchotus rufescens
GCCCTGCGCTGGACTCTCTCCAGCAGCTCCACATCCCTCTTGTACTGGGGAGCCCAGAACTGGACACAGTACTCCAGGTGAGGCCTCACCAGAGCAGAGTAGAGGGGAACGATCACGTCCCTTGACCTGCTGGAGATGCTCTTCTTAGTGGACCCCAGGATCCCACTGGCCTTCTTGGCCATCATCCAGTCCGTCCAGGTCCCTCTGGATGGCAGCGCAGCCCTCAGGGCTATCAGTTACTCCACCCAGTTTGGTATCATCAAATTCATCATCAAATATCAAATTTGGTATCATCATCATTCTTCCTCACTTATTTCAGAAATCTCTGTTTAAACACTGTTTCTTCTCCTTCTCACTTGATAGCACCTTATCACACCTGCCCTCCCCAGTCTATCCTTTCTTCTGCAGCAAGACTGGCCCTTCAGCCTTAAATTAAGTTCCTTTATTTTGTATTTTCATGTATTTCCATATCATTGGAAGTATTTACATTTTGCCTCTACATAGTCCCTGAAATTTCCACCCTACAATTTTATAATTAACCTTCTGAAGATCTTTTTAACTGAAAGGTGGTTCTTTGTAATATTATATTGTTTAGATACAGATATTAGAACTAAACATTTTTCTGTATTTTTTGAGACTTTCAGCTTGATGAGATTTGCAACAACATTTCACAGTGATCTTCATTTGCTTACATTTTGGCTCTGGATACCTTGTGTAGCCAAGCAATGTAGAAGAACTTGGCTACAGCCTGGCCAGCAGACAGGCTTGATTCTGCTGAAAAACTCATTTTCATTTCGTTCTCACCATAGCTTCTTAAAATTCCCTCCTTTCCCCCATTAGAATTAAAAATTCAGTGAACATAAGGAAAAATGAACTTACCACATATGCACAATTTGCAGAAATGAAAATTGTGGATGGTTCTAACAGCTGATGTAAGTATATATGGTTTACTCAAAGACAATAAAGCCATTTCAAGGTGAACCAACAGCAGCTGAGAACTTGTTTTTCTCTGTACTTGCAAGATACTTTTCAAGTCAGATCCACTAAATCCAAAACTCTGCAGTTTCTGTTGTGTTCTTACCTTAATCTTTTTACTGCTGTCTGATTATTCCACAGTCAATGCAAGTAACCTCCCAGCTGGGAATGCTGAGATCAAAGGATGCACTATTGCCAAAAGCTGTTCGTTAAATAAACATTAATATATTTTGCTCTGCAATTCCAGGTCTAGGTGCCTGAAGCTTTCAATGTCTTCCAAGAAATCTGTGTTTCTATTTAACAGTGAAACAACTGAAATAATAAAAATAACTATTCTCATAGACTGTGTCTCTATTCATAGATAAAATAAAAGATATATTTCTAAGCAGAGCCTGTCAATTGCTGTTTACTAACATCCGAACTTGTAGAAAATGTCACTTGTAAAATGTGAATTGGAATTTGCTTTTCTTTTTAGATTCAATCCCTAAAAGGAAAGCTATGAATAGCAACAGTAGCAGGGAAACTATGCAAAAGATGAGCAGTATGTTTGTTATCTCCTCTAAATTTTATGCAAATTCATTTATCTTAGTGGCTTTCATTCCTGGAACACTATGCCAAATATTTGGAGTCAGCTTTTTACTAGGAAACTCCTTCAGATTAAATGTGCCCATTTTTCATAAGAATTCCTAGCTGACTTTATGTGAGGTTCTACCAACCTAGCTGTTTTATTACAAGTAAGTAGAAGTATACATGAATTGATTTATGCCTCAGCAATTAAAATATAAGTTGTGCTTGATTTATAATAGAATATTTTGTGCAAAGTCTAAAATTACAGATGATTCAAATGCATAACAATCATTCTGTATGTAAAACTGACTTTTTATACGTAATTCTTCTTTCCTAATTTTATTTCTAGTGTTGCAAGATTTTCTATACATAGGTCACATCTAAGTTTTGTGTCTTGAGAGTACTTTCATTTAACCTTGAAGTAAATTTTATTTTGTAGATATGTAGACTATCGCATTCTAGAAATATTTGTACTTAGGTTTATTTATTTCATATACAGTTTGAACGTATCTATTTGCATTCACTGTCTAAATTTTGGTAGTTATAAACCTCATTGAAATTTAGATTGACAGAAATGCATGTAAGTCATGATTTAGACAGATATTCTCTAGGAATGAAAATGGGTTGGCTTCTGCCGGTAAGATAAGCCTGACAACAACAAATTTAAGAGTGCTACTGGAGATAAGAGGTAGGCAGATTTTAGGATCAAGTCTTTGATGTTTCTGCGTATTTCTAGTGAAAACACGTGGATTTCTTTCTCCAAGTGTATGAGTTTCTGAAAAAATTCACATTACCTAAATGCACAGTTTAGGTGCCTGATGTAATATTTTGTTCTTTGATGTATTCAGCTTGTGGTCCCTAGGCGCGTGTTTGTTCCTCCTCTTATAAGCACCAGTCTTCAAAGGATTGTGTTTTGAAATAAGGATTATTTGACATTGTATTCTGCTTCTGTTCATGGGGGTAGCTCATCCCACAATCTTCCCTGTATTTTAGTGCTCTGAAGTCTAAAATCCATGTTCAGATCTTTGTAAAAGATAATAATCACATCCTGCTAGGACTGTTCTTTTTTGGCTTAAACTAAACATGTTATTAATGTTTCACTTGGTGCAGTACTCTTTTTCTTTCATTTTGACTTCCATTCATCAATGTCCTAAAAATACTACAACTCAACTTGTTGGTATTAGAACGCCTTCCATGTAGTTTAGTCTAATAAATTTTAAATAATCTGTTCTCAGAGACAAAGATATTAATGCCTAAAACTAGCAGGGAGGAGACCCCTTGTAAAAGGGATGAACCCCTTTTTAAGTAGTTCCTTGTTTTAAATGCCAGCATTGTTATTAAAAAGGTTAAATTTATGTTCTTTGAATTTCCGTAGATACATTAGAACTTTGTAAATTGGGTTCATCAGGTTTCTGGACATAGCATGTCCAGCCACATATAGCCACATTAAACTGTTTTTTTTACTTTTTCGTAGGTATTAATGTTTTAATTAAATCCAGCTTTGTACTCTTGAAAATTTTTCCCAGAAACAGTGTAAACTTTTCTACAAAAAAACTTGTACCTTGGAAATATATACAGGGATGGTGGCCTGTTCTTATTACTGATTATTGCTTTTGTAAAAGAGAAAAACATACAATCTTTAGCAGATCACAAGGAAACATTTTGTGACTTTTCTATAGTTCTCTTTCCTTTGAGCCCAAGGGATGTCTGCTTTATGTGGTGGACAAAAAGGTAAAGGAACCCAAATCAGTTTGGAAGGGAAATCAGAGATTATGATGTTACTGATAGCAGGACTATAATCTGAGGTATGTTAATAGGAATTCCTCAACCTTCACTGCTTATCAGGACAATTCATGCTTCTTTTCCCTACCAAGAAGGAAGAGGTAAGAGGTATCCCTCTGGGCTTTACCTTAAACACACATATTGTTAACTAAAATGTATTGGCTATCTTCCAGAAATCAGGAAACTTGATCTAGCAATTAAATAATTTTCAGACAATGATCCTCATACCCATCCTTTTATTTATTTCCATATCAGTGCTGTCTTAATTATGAGCGAGAGTGAGAATCAGAGGTGAGCCATTTTTCAAGAGTGATGTGCTAGTCACACAGTCCTCTTGAACACCCACAGATACGTTTCCTCATATGTCCCCTTCCACGTCCTTATTTTGTACCCTAAAGAAATGCATTACCTTTAACCTTGACAGCAGCCACCTGAACTGGGAAGCTTTCTTTGTAATTTGTTCTTTTCTGGTTCTGAGTTACAGGTGAGGGTCAAGTCATTCTGGGGCCTGAATAGACTGTAATGAATCCCCCCAATGGATTAGTCCTAATTTATTTGACCCAGGTGTTCCTGTAATTGTGACACACTGAAAAATTTCACAGTGCTTAGTGGCCATTAAACTTACATTTCCACCTGCTCTTTCTGGCAGTGTGGCATTGCTTATATTCCTTATGTTCCTTTGTTTATTTAGGTGTGTTTCTTTGTTTCTGTATCTAATTTAGCACACTTTTAAAAAGAGGGCATAGTAAAATTTAAAAGGCTAGTAGTGAGAGTTTCTCACATTACCACCACGTGCACTACTAACGTGCAGGTGTACACCAAAGGAACAGGTAAAGTATGGTGTGAATGATAACCATAATGAATGTTTCCCCAGATGCAATTAAACATCTGTTATATACACTATGTAGCTCATTTTTTTCCTGCATCACTATCCGAAGAGGTTAAAAAGAGAGACCTCCAGGGAGTTCCATAAAACTTGCATATATCTGCCCCTTTCTCCTCTGCTCACGTGAAAGACATCTTCATTTTGCTACACAATCTGATAACATATTTGGGGATGCCAGCTGTATGATCTGTAGCTGTTTGATGGCAGAATCTGCCTAGAGGTATTCTGAAGTCCACGCTGAAGAAAAGAGGGAGGTGCTGTTAGGTTTGGAAGAGTCCTAGCAGTGATTGCATTGTTCAAAGACCCTTTTCACAGAAAAACAGAGAGATGGGGAAAACTTATGAATAAAAGAAGAGAGGAGGCTAGCAAACAAGGCCATCATAAAACAAGTGATTTAGTTAGCAAGCTTTTCCATAGTGATTGTAGACCCTGAAGAAAGTCCGCCCATCTGGTAGTGTCTAACTCATCATCTTTGCATGAAATGTGTCTCTGAATTGCTTCCAGAAGGTTCGTGCTAGAATCTGCTTGTTTATAATGCCCTGCACCCACTTCTCCTACAAAATACTAAGTAACAGCAAGAATCAATACTATCTTAGTAAAGAATTTTAAATATGCATGGATTTATTTACTAAATGAATGATGTGTTTTCACCTTATAACACTCTGACAGGCATTTGGAGTACAGTACAGCCAAAAATTCTTGTCCAGGATTATTCTTCCATTAAGCCCAACTTGGACAAATTACTGTAGTCTAGCCAGTGGTTGACTCCTGTTTCACACTGACCTTGACTGTGCTTATGTATTTTTTTTTCTTGCTATTGTTAAGGCAATTGGTATTGCCTTTCTCTTTTCAGCAGTCTACTCGCTATAATTCTCTTTTCAGTTGTGACCAGTCCTGTACGACTTTTAAATCCTACTTGCATCCTACTGCCACAACTCATTTAATTTTACATCTCATATCTTTGAGAAACTTCTCTACTTCCTTCTGCCTTCTCATTTAATGCAGCTGCTCACAGTTCAGGAGGAGTTGTTGCCATTTGATCATGCTGCTGAATGTACATAAGAATCTGCTCAGGAGGTCACCATGGCTGCATTTCAGCACTGTAACTCTTTATTATGTTCCTGAAATTTAGCTGTTGTGTCAGCTTGGCATTTATGAGTCTGAATTGATCAGCCTCCAGTGTAATGCAGCAGTGTCATCAATTAGTCAAATATGTCTCCTGGCTGCACAGTGTTATCAGTAGGGGCTAAGGAGTTTAACTCTAGATCATCCAATGTCATGTCTTCAGATTCATCTAACATTTTCAGTATCTAGTTAAGAACTTGTTGAAAAGTGACCATGATTTCATAATAATAATTTCCCTCTTGTTCATACCAAACCTTGACTTGAACCATTTACTTAATTTCCATAATTTCCACCTCATATATCTTTTATACATGTCACCTATTATATAGGTGACCTATTATTTTATACCTATTATTTTTCCCTAGGTGTTATTGCTGTATATTTTTTCTACTATTCATAATAGTCTTCTCCAGAAAGAATCTTTGTAAAATTTATGAGTATATCTTTTAGCCGTGTTTTCTTTCTGTTCTCTTTTCCCACTCTGTGTTGGCCTCAGTATGATATCTGACCTGTGGCCAGAAGCCAGTCCCCTGGTAAATTCGCATATATTTTTTTTCAACCAATTCACATCTCTTTACATTTCAGTCTCTTAACTTTCTGAAAGATGAAGTAGAAAAATTACCAACTGAGACAAAACTCATGTAGAGAACTGGGAACAAAAAGTACTATAAATTTCTTTTGGAATGTGTTCTTATGGCTCCACCCTATTAACATCCCCTCTGCCATCACTGAATTTAAAGAAAAGGAAGTGAAAGGGAGCAGAATGAGTACATGTGGCTAAAGAAATAAATATGAACAGCAGTTGGATACACAATAGCACAAGGTGCAGGCTCACATTCCTTTTAGCCCTGCCATCAGGCTGATCTTGCTCTGGTTTTGCAATTAGCTAACATGGGGTTATATGATAACCAATGACAGACATTGTGAAACTCATTATACAGCAGGAAACAGACGAGAGCAAATTACACACTTGCAGAGTGTTTCATAATTTTTTGATCTCAGGAAAAAGAACTAGGGAGGAGGGAAGAAGTTAAAAATAAATAAATAGATAAATACACCAGTCTTGTTCTCTGCTTCATTAGACAAATTCAGATTCTAATGCTGAGCCCAGAGAGAGCAGAGCTGTATTTAATGAATGCTCTATAAAAAAGCAGTGATCCACCTCATTTTAAGATACTAGGGTTGGATTGTTTAGCAAGTGGCACAGCCCCATCAGAGCAGATCTACAGAGCAAGAGAGTTGGTACTGTTTAATGCACGTGCTTTATGCTTTTTAGGGCTTTTTTAACCACAGATAGGCTCCAGGCTGGTCTGCTGGTCTAACTGTCCGCTTGCAGCTGGTGCACTGCTGAGGTGCATTTTCCAGACTAGTTTCCCCCAAAGGGAATCTAGATCCCACTGGAGACCAAGAGCAGCTCATGGAGCCAGACAGAGCCCAGTGCAGTGGGCTGATCTGGGGAGCTCCTGCTGATGCTTGCTCCAGATCCAGATTACAGCACCGGTAGAGATACCTCCCAGAGAAGCGAAAATGTAAATGCCCATACTAGAAATAGGAATAGAATAGTGAAAATAAAAGTATCGCCCATGGACAAAAGGAGAGTAATTCAGAAATTTAGTATTAACAGCCAGTTAAAAATGTCACCAAGTTATTTCTTTAACTATAAAAGTGGCATTCTTTGTCTAATTAGATGTTTCATGAAAGCTCCTCCTCGTTTTTTTTGGGGGGTTTTGTTTTTTTGTTTTTTTGTTTTTTGTTTTTTTTTGTAAAAAGAGTGTACATATGCATTGGATATGGAAAGAAAAAATCAGTTTTAGTTGCTGCATTTTCCCTTTCTTCAGGAAGCCCAGGCTCTTTCCTGTCTTCACCTTATCTTCCATTAAGCGAAAAAGAAAAAGAAAAAGAAAAAGAAAAAGAAAAAGAAAAAGAAAAAGAAAAAGAAAAATGAGGAAGAGGAGGAAAAAAATAGGCAGAAAAATGAAGTGTTCGAAGTTATTTCTGGAGAAAAATAAAAGTTGCAAGTTGCAAACAAAACCTGTGAATTTCTATAGAATCCAAGATGGTTTCTTTTAAAAAGTGCAAATACTGTCCATATGTTAAAACAGTTCTGATTTTTTAACCAGTCCTGATCCATTAAATTCTAGAGTGAGGGTATGTGTTTGCAGATGGGTGGTGTGGAAGGAGGAGGGAAATTACTTTTTTTGACATTTTTGTTTATGTCAATATATTTTCTAATATAAGCATTTTAACAAGGTTCTCAGAGAGTACTTGTTTTCTACTGAAGAAGGGGTGTTTCTTATTGGTAAATGACTTGATGCAATTTTGAACAACTGTAATTATAAATATGGCAAGTCTTCAGTATTGGCTTTGTCATAATTAGTATCTTTGGGTCATTTAACATTTTCAAAATTGAACTGACAGATCTCAGTGCACCTCATGCTTCAGATTTTGTCCTTCAAGTAGTATATGACATTTTATGTCATCTATGACATATAATACCCTATTATTTAACAGTGTATGAGCCATACTCTGAAGGGACAGAGTTAAAGACGTATTTACAATTTTAGAGTTGAATTCTCTGACTTCTGTGTGTGTGAAATTATAATCATATTGACAAACAGTTTGATTTTTCTATAGAACAGCTATGTTTACTCATAATATATAAGTAAACATATATATAATGTATATATATACATGTATGCTAAATATATAATATATAATGTATGTAAAATTATGGATTAACACGCCGTGTTAATCTTTTATCATTGACTGTTCTCCTTGCTGTATTTATCTGTACTGCTTTAGAACTGATGGCATTGATTGACCTCAATAATACTTTTTTTCCCCACAAAAAATGGAACTCTAGCTCTTCATCTTTTAGCCTTTTCTCTCAAAATCACACTGGCTTGAATCCAGAAGAGCCAACATTCACTGCTGGACTAGTAAACTTTTGAATTTAGATGTCTCACAGCATTGCTGAATTAGAAATCTAGACTTTATGGCATACAAGGAAGAGAAAACTCATTCTCACACTTTCCAAGGAACACTAACAGTCTTAAAGTTTTAAATAATGACATTCTTCGTCAGATACAAGTTATCTAAGGTCACTTTTGCAATGTGTTAAATATAATATTCTCCCTTCATGCCTTGTCAAATCGAATGTATACTGCTACAGAAGTCTGGTAGTAAGAATGAGGCAATAGGGAAAGCGGTGCCAATAAAAAAGGAAATTAATCTCTTTGCACAGCTTCCACACTTTTGGTATTGCTACATAATATTATCTTATGTATTTTATGTGTTTGTGTGATAGGGTTTTAGCAGTGATAATTTCAGATTTAGGCTACAGAACTCTATCCATTCAGTCCCCTCAGAAATTGATATCCACACGCATAATTCCCTTGTATCCAGAAAAGCTATTATGATACATGCTCATTATTTTATAACTCAAATAGAGAAAAGAGAAGCCCACAATCCATACACCCGTACAGTCGCAGAGCTTGGCAGAAATTACCATTATCCTCTCCCATGTATAGAGCTTTCACTGAGAGCTCCTTCATCCAGCAAATGAAGATGAATGCTTATTAGGAAAAAAAAGGGTTGCTGTGATCAACTTCCCCAAAATAATCGGCGTGAGGCACGCAACCTGAACATTAGGGCTCTTAATGGCTGGTTTGGAGTGAACTGAGGAAGGCTAAGGATCCTTGGCTGCTTGCACTGAGTCATAACTTTTTAAACAAGGCCCCAAGTCAGAGCTATCAGTCCTGTGGTGCTGTTTTCCTGGCTCATGATAAGCCTGTCTCTTTCTATCCCAGGCTTGGGCCTGTGATTTAACATAGCAATGACAGCAATTGCTAGCCCCAAAAACATCCTTAGCAACTCTCGTCTAATACAAATCACTTATTCTTTGTGAAAGATGGGTGAGTCATGCGAGTAACAGACGGCACATTAAGGGTACATTGTTAAAGTGTGCTTTAATTAGTTATGTGGCATATAATGATGTGGGGTCAAATAATAATTTAATTTTTGTACACTATCCTTTTTTTGTACGTTACCAGTGGACCACCCTCTATGATGAAGGATCTCCCAATAACATACAGGATAGTTGCTACGAAACATGAGGAAATTCATTATTCCTTTTTCACAATAGCTCTTTACGTGTTTTTAAAGTCTTTTTTGTGTTATGTAAGTGACTTTGAAAGCTGTGGCCCAAACCTTTGTAAAATATCATTGGAAAAAAGAAAACAGATGCAAACCCCATGCCATAAAATTAAATGAGCTTTTTTAGACAAAGTATAACATACCACTTAGCTATTAATTTTTACTTCTACATCATAAAAGCCTGAGGCTATCCCTTTATATATCTCCACACATAGTGAAGTTGGTTCCCGGAAGAAAAACCTTTGCTTTATTTTTGTTACACCAAGTAATATAATAGCACCCCGATAAAAAAAAAAAAGAAAAAAAAAGTCTTCTAAAGCAAGTCCAAAAGTCCAAATATAAACTGGATTTACTTTACATAGTTAACACAGTAGCACATCAAGGAAATCATTTTGTGAAAAAATGAAATGTCTCATAGAATAAACCTGTAAGAAGCAGAAATGTCTGTCATAAACTCTGGAAGTTTAGCACATCAGATTTTGGGCTGGAGTTTTGGACAACTCCAAACTGACTGGAGATTATAACCTGATATCCAGATCAGAATTAAGAATCAGCCCACTGAAATCAGGGGATTTTACCTTTTAATACCAAAGGAAAGTTTTTATTTATGCAGCAGTTTTTCTGTTCATTTTCACTTTATTTGAGACACTAGCAGGCTGGAGAGCAATGGTACAAAAGCTTGGAGATAGACCTTAAATGCATCGATTTCAGCTTCCATACTAAATAAAGATTCAGCATAAGCATATGTACTATTCACTTAGAATTTTGATTTTTGTGTAATATTGTAGTGGTCCTTGCAATGTAGCTGAAATATCTACAGATGACACCTCCATGTCTCTGCAGAGAACTTCTGGCTTCAGCAGGACATTGTAAGGACACAAGGCATCACTTCCTGTATTAGCCTGTCATGGGAACAGAATCTTGGAAAATAAGGACAAATCATTATTTTTATTATGTCTCCTTAGGAGATGAAAGACTGCATTTGGTCATTCTTGTCACTGAATATAAGCGACGGTGGTAGGAGTGGTGAGGCTATGTGGAGATTGATGGGCTATTCTCTGATGCATTCTAGAAGACAGAAATTAGGAAACTATGGCATTTACTTGGCTCTGTTCCCCCAAGGAGTGAGATAGGATTTTATTCTTTCGTGTGCATTTTTCATGGCACTTCTTCTCATTCAATGCCTTACGAGTTGTTTCTTTGACAGATGCCATCCCTGAATGACTCTTCAATGCTCAGACCCAGCACAGGCCTAGTGAAAAGGTGATGAATATTGACATTTCGTCAACAAGAACATCCAATTCCTGTCATAGCAGTCTTCATTTATACATTTATCTCATGCATAGATTTTTCCATTATCTTCACAACTTTATCGTCCTAGACCAGTAGCCTGGAGTTGAATTTCTTTTTAAATCAGCTTGGATTCCCAAACCATCACCCTTTTTATCTAAATATGTGAAATCAATAAAGAAAGTTCTTACCTCCTACATGGTATTCTGTAATTGTTGCCACTATGCAACAGATCCATTTTAAAGTATTACTCATGACACACCAAGCACTTCATAATCTAAGCTGTAATTATTTGATTGATTGCTCCTTATGTTTTTCTCCAAATGTTATTCCATCAGGATCTCATGATAGGAATTTTATCTTCACAAGAACTGTGGACTTGGGACCGATATCTTCACATGCTGAACTTTTAATTTCTGTCTCTGGGATAACTCCCACCACAGTCATTGAGAGAGTTCCATCTTTTTACAGCATATATATTTGATATATATGCTATATTTGATATTCTCTCACCAAAGCTGATGAAAATTTCAGTAAAAGTTAAGAATAATAATATCATCAGGATGTAAGAAAAAGCAAATTTGATTATGGAAATCCACTCCAATTAAGCATGCGTCATGCTTTCCAGTTTTACTCTTTTTCTTTTATATTCTTTATCTGAGACTGCTCCCAGTATTTTAGGGTCAACTAGACTGTTCTGCAGCATGCATAATAAAACTTGAGCTAGAACTTTAAAAGTTCAGCATTTCAGTCTCATCATTAATGTTGTTTTTTATCATTGCTGACATGAACTAATGAAGTACTAAACTAGGCTTGTACTAATTCATATTAATCAAGTTGTCAGATTGGAGTGCTTATCCTCTCTCCCATTTGACTTATAGGTCTCATATTTTCTCTGTCCACAAATTAAGACATATCAGTAGCATATTAAAACAGAGTTGAAAGTCAACTGGATACATTCATAGAAATACTCCTTGTCATGATATATTTTGTAGTTTTTGTTAAAGAAAAAGCAGCTTAAAAGTCTCTCTCTGACTGGACAAAACTGAGGAACTGGTTTAAACATTAGGATGCTACTAGGGACATTCAGTCCATCCTCCGGCCATATGCTCCCTTGCTGGCATTAGGGAAAATAAGCCCAGTCCCCTTGGTAATGGAGGCAAATCAGAAATGTAGTATGGGCTTCACAGATACAATAATGAAAATTGAGCATTATTTAAATCTTCTAAATATTTTACATAAGACATTATTACAGGACTAGAGTAAAGATGAAGACTGATGTTCATGCTAACTACAATACTAACCATAGCTAGTGGCCATTTTTATTTGCAGGGGAACATAGCTTTCTCCAGAGTAATTCAAAGCAGGAACCTAATTAGTTTGCTTTCAGTTATATTCAGGAAGACCCTTAATCTGTCTGCTGAGTATAAGACAGGCTAATCTCTTTACAAAAAATAATAAGTTAGTATATAAGAGCTATATCATGGAGAATAAGATGCCTGTTACATATTAAGGAGATTGACATACAAAAATCCTGTGAAGTTGGAATCTCTGGGTGAATAAGGACTCTGGTTGTTAGAGGTATATAGTACACTTACTATTAATACATAATGCATTAGTATGATAGGAACACATTCTTGGGTCTCAACAGACTTTTCTGAATACATTTTCAAAGCATGTGGTGAAGCCAGTGGCACAACTTCAAGTCAATACATCACTCAGGAGTACTGAAAGAGACCTCTTATTCTATTATTACTCTCAAATTACGCTACTCCAAACGTTAGCTAATTAGCAGCCAAGTATGACAGTTTCATCCTGCGATGGTTTCCTGTCTGAAAGGATATCAGTTTAAGCACTGGTTACTAAGATTTAGTATTGTATATCACAGAAGTGGGCTTCAAGGCACTTGGAGATTGACTTCTTGAGGACTCTAAGTGTTTTGCTGAATGTGTTCCAAAAAGCCTGACTTTTCCAAAAAAAAAAATGGATGCTGACTTGGATTTAATGCATGCAGCAGTTTTTGTAGCTTCCTAGTAATTATTTACATTGGTAAGAGAAGGAATGGATGACTGAACACAGTGGAAAAAAAAAAAAATTGACAAAATTGCAAAGCTCAAGCAACATCCAAAATGTTGTGTGCTTTTCCCAGCTGGGAATTCTGTGCTTGCATTAGTGAAGTTGAAAGAACAAAAGACGGTAAAAGGAAAGAAGATATGGCGAAAGCGTACAGAAGAATTAGATGCAATGTATTTAAAGAAAGTAGGAGCTGGATAAGAGAAATGGAAACCGAGTGTCAGGAAAGACAGATTAGAACAGATAGTGATAAGAAAAGGTACATATTTCAGGAAATTTCCAAGCAGTAGCACAGATTGTCTGCCTAGCTTGATTGGAAAATTATCTTTACTGACTTTGATACTGAACAATAACTTTTGAGCTTTGCCAACAAATCAAAAAAGGAAAATCTATGTGAATAAGATATATCAGGTCACTGAAAATATATTAATTGATTTTACTATGAATATAATCTTAACAGTAATACTAAATAGCAACACTGAGTTGCTATTGAGTTTAATAATGATTTTCAAGCTTTTCCTGATAGTTACTTTGAAAAATAAACTTAATTCTTAAAGAGCAATGGAACATTAATTACGTTTTATTTTCTGCCTTGTCATCACAGGTGACATTTTTGCATTTTATTCACTGAACTGTGCAACTGTATTTGCAGAAAAAAATCATCCCAAATTGTGTTTCCTATACGAGCAATCAGCATTTATGTTAGTCAGTTGGGCCCCATGATTGCTCATTATATACTTTACAATAACTGGGCTGTCAAAAAGATATTTTATGACATTTTAAAAAGCATAATTCACAGTATTAGTGAAGGGTATATGATGTAAAACGTATAATACAGAGAGCTGGCTAATGTATTCCCAGGTAATGGAAAATATGACTAGGTAGACTTAAAGACATCTACTAGTTTAGATATGTGGATTCTGATATCTTGAGTTTCGTGATCATTCCTTAAAAAATGTTTTTTATTTGTTTATTTGACTTACATTTGGCTTCTTAAGTTTATATAGAGCCAAAAAGTGAAACTTCACTAGTGTTACCAATTTCCTCCCAACTTTGAGTCAAGCCACAAAATATCACATGATTTCTGTATAAATCCATAACTTTTGTTAGATTTAATCTTATTTTTCCAGTAATCCTGATTCATTTGTTTTACATAAATAAACTTATTATCTAATCTAACAGAAGAAAGAGATAGTATGAGTCAGTTCAATTAAAAGCAGACTGAAATACCAGATTTTGAAATCTGGTATCATCTTCTCTGTGATATGGTTTATCACTTGTTTTTCAACAAATAGTCCATCCTTATCGTAACATCAGCAACTATTAAAAACAGAATCTAAATAAACAGACGTAAACATGCTACTAAGAAAGTGGAGCTTTTATTTTAATTTGTTTGCTTACTGAGAATACTAAAAACAATTTACAGAGTTTTCAAGAACTCATTTATGGAAATTTTTTACTTTGAGTTTTTTTTATAGTTAACACCAACCTTTGAGCTTTCACTTGGTGGCTGTCAGAGCTGAAAGCTTAGTTTATTCACTGCTTAACATCTGCTCATTCTAAAACTGCATTGTTTATTTCTCATTTTTTCACTCAGAATTTTTTGCAAGCTGAGTAGATCTTTCCTATCCTAGTAACTCTCATCTGCAATGCCAGAGTGGATATCTTGCTTCATCTCCCATGAGGCAGCTTTTCCAAGAATCATTCCTTTAGCTGTCTCAGGTAGGAGGAACATAAGGCTTGACAAACAGAGATTGCTAGAAATCCTTTGGGTGGATTTAGCTGTGACCACGCCTCCAAATACAATATTTTTAGGCAGGCGAGAGACTCTCTGCAGGTAGAGAATACCTTTGTAGTACATGGTCTGTTAAAGGTGATGCCTATGTCTATACTGGAGATCAAATGGGAGTTGAATTGCCCTGCACAAATGAGTGGGACTGAATACTAGTGTTTCCATGTGCAGTCAGAGCTAATGGCAAACATACATCCAAGAACAGTAAGTCCGATGTGTCCTGTTTGTACAGAACAATTTTAGACATTGCATGCACAAAGACTTATGTAGCTCGGACTACATTTATGTAGAACTTACAAACATATGACCACCTGTCCACCAGAGGCATGTATAGTTTTTTCTGTCTAATGAAGTTTATTTAATTAACATACTTTATTTTTCCACTCTGACTTTTATACAAGAAAACATGTAAGCTTCCTTGAATCTAGTTAATGGTTATTACTCATAACTGATTTATTAGCTCAGACCAATTCCTGCCTGCCAAAGATTTAAGGTATGTTTTGGACCATGGAATAATAGTAAATTGGAGTAGTAAATATAATTTGTAGTACAAAGAATAAGTTAACAAAATTTGTTTTTCCTGATGCATCTTTTTTTTTGCCCTCACCACCATTTTTAATTTTGCCTTTAATTTTTTAAGCTATTGGATATTTCCAATTAAAAAATATAGTCAAGAAAAGTAGAGAGCCTGCTAGATAATGTCCAAAAATCAACTATATGCAAAGCCTACAAAAAGCAAGTGGATTTCATTACTTCCAGTGAAGTCTGAGAGTTACAGGATTAAAGAAATTGATTTCAATTATTTAAGACCCGATACCAAGTGCATATAATAAATCAAACCATAAGTGGCATCTGCCTCACTGAAATTTAGCAATTGCACCTTCACTGCAGAAGAATACGTGCTTAGCCACTGGCAGTTTATTTTTTTCAGGGGGAATTTCAGGCGTGTAATGGAATTCTAGCTACTTGTAGAAAGACCAGCCACATGGTCATAAATAGCATTTTGTGGCATGTAAATTTTGGATGAGTAAGATTTGGTTATAAAATAACATAGCACTCCATATTGGAAATCTTTTTAAAGTTGAGTGGTTCTTTTTATTCTCTATATATCAGTTTCCTAATGGCTTTTCAACAGTTTGAACTATTCTCTAAAATTACCACAGCTGCTTCGCATTAGTTATGGGGTTTTGTTGCTAAGAGACCTTCTGGTTGCTAAGTCTTATTAGATCCTTAAACTAGATTTTTTTTTTGTTGATTGCTTTTTCACAGCAAAACACAATTATGAGATGGGAACTTGTATAACTTTTCCCTCCAAATTGGTTCAAAAAACACAGAAACCTTTATTCTACTACTAAGAATGTTGTCTTAGGTGATGCTGTCACAGTCCAGTTAACTAAGCAAGTCACTTTCTGAAACTTCCAGTGTATTTTCCTCTTTCCTGTATTTTTCTATTCCAAGTTCAGCAAAGCTTTATTTTGTATTGGCTTTACAATGTTAACAATATTCATAATTCCATTAACAAGCTTGTTTAAAACCTAAATTCAGGTAAATTGTCAGTGTGCAAGAAAAGGGAGGCAGGTTACCTAAAAAGGCAGTAGTACCTATTT
>JAVCKT010005242.1:0-19008 GCA_032273925.1 Rhynchotus rufescens
TCCTCTCCTCTCCTCTCCTCTCCTCTCCTCTCCTCTCCTCTCCTCTCCTCTCCTCTCCTCTCCTCTCCTCTCCTCCTCCAAGCTGGAGTCCATGCATGAGGCCCTCAGAGACCCTCAGCTTTACATTTACCCCATAATTCCACCATGGCTTTTTCCATCTGGGATTTTCCTGCTGCGGGAGGAGATGCACTACAAGCCGCAAGGTGCCACCAGCCTCCTTGGCGCTCGACTCCCCATGTGGAGACGAGAAGAACCCGTGGAAGATACTTGAGGGGGTGGAAGGGAAGCCAGGCCACCCCCGGCCCTACCGTGGTCCACTTTGTAGCGCAGTTTCTGGATCGTGGCCAGGTTGCCGCTGACTCGGTACAGCCCGTCTATGTCCAAGCCTGGCAGAGGCGGAAGGAAGAGGCCTGTTAGGAGCAGCCCGGTGCTCGCCGCACTTTGCCCGTCCCCGGGCCCGTCCGCGACGCTACCTCTCCTCTCCACCGTCCGGATGCATTGCAGCACGAAGCGGGGCACCGTGCTCCGCTCCCGCTCGCACAGCGCTTGCAAGGAGCAGCCAAACACCTGGTCTGCAGAACAACAGGCGGAGGAGAGGTGTGAGCGCGGAGCCGGCAGGACGCCGGGAAGCGGCGGGACGGGAAGGGGCGCCCACCTTTGATGTAGCCCCGCTCCCGCAGCGACTGCAGCGTGGGCCGCCGCTGCAGGAACTTGCGCAGCTTGTTGCGCACTTTGCTGGAGTCGCTCTCGCCGTCACCACTGCCCGTTGCCTGCCCGGCTGCTGCTGGGGATGGGGGAAAGGTCAGGAGACCCCCGAAACGGGACTGGGGAGGGGGCTGGCAGCTGGTGTGGGGGAGCAAGGGGGATGCCAGGGACATCGCTGCTTGGCTTGGCATGGACACGGCACCTCTGCCGTCCCCCCATCTGTGCAGGGGACATGTCCTGCTCTGCCGGTGACCCACACGCCCCATGACTTGCACGGAGGAGCCACCCGCTCACCTGAAGTCCTCTTCTCCTCAAAGAGTTTCTCCCTGGACCCAAATTCAGCCTCATTTTCCACGTCATCTTCCGGAGGGAAGTCTGCGCTCTGGAAAGGGGCAGGGTGAGCGGTGGGTTCCCGTGGCGAGGGCGGCAGGTCCCGCGGAAGGGGAGGGCGCCGCGCGGCGCCGTGCTCACCAGCCGCGCGATGCTGTCCACGATGGCCCTCTGCCACGTGACGATGATCTGCTCCGAGTCGTGCTGCATGAGGAACTCGGAGCCGTCCCGCGTCCTCAGCTAGGGGCGCAGCGGGCGGCGCTCAGGACCCGGCCACGGCGCCGCTCGGCCTCCCCAGCCCCGACACGGTGCAAGGCGGCTGGAGCCGGCCCCGCTCCCGGGCACTGACGGATCCTGTCCCTATCCCTCGTCCCACCTTCAGCATCTCACCTGGCCCTGCCCTCACGTGAGGTAGGGGCAAGGTGATGGCTGAGAACGGTGCACAACTCATTGCACTAATGACCCCAGCTTTTCTCGGGCCTCAGCCTCCCGTGGTTTTTGCTCCCCTTCGCTGCTGTGATACGGACCAGAGGAGGACTGGACTCACCTCCAGGACGTTCCTCTTGCTGGATTTGTCCCTGCCGGCCCAGGCGACGGTGGCCCCTCGCAGCTCCACCGTGTGCTCCGGCGTGGTCAGGGTGGCAGGGTGTCTCTGTGGGGACCCAAGGGACCGTGGCACCAGTGGAGAAGGACACAGGGCACGTGACCGCATTGGGGGTCCATCCCCCTGAGGCAGCTGCCTCCCCCGGGCTCCTGCAAAGGGCTGGGGAGCGGCGGCAGGTCCCGCGGGCGCCGTGCACGCGCTCCACACTGCGGGGATGGCACTGTCCCCTCCTCCCCAGGGCTTTCCGCTGGCCGCCCTCCCTTCCCCTTGCAGCCTGCACCGCAGCCTGTCGCAAGATGGGTCTGCACGAGGCTGCAGGCGCTGCCGGCAGCTTCTGCATTCGGGCCCCGCTGGCGGGTTTGGGCTGGGGGGGCCGAGGGGATGGCAGAGGAAGGCTCAACACAGCTGGTGCCAGGAGCATGGTCGCTGCAAGAGCCGTGGGGGTGCCCAGCGTGGCGGCGGGCGCCGCCGGACACTCACCAAGGCGCCGGCGGACGAGTGCTTGGAGTCCTTGAAGAAGGTCAGGATCCCCCCTTCGAGGACAGTCCAGGACGAGCTCCAGTTCTTCCTGGGCACGAGATGTGGCGGGGACAGGTCAGCGCGGGCAGCTCCTGGCCAGGCCGGGGCTGGGCACCGCTACCGCACAGCCACTTACCGTAAGCGCTTCCCCTTGTCCGCCGTTTTGGTGCGGTTCAGCACGCCGGCCTTCTCCAGGCTTTTACACTGCAAGGGAAACCCTGCGGGGTTGGATCCCTGGCGGCTCCGGGCGCACGGGGCCCCGCGCGGCTCCTCACCTGCTCCTCCCTGGGCCCCGGCGACAGGTGGCCGTGCCAGGCGCCCGCGCCGCCACCGTCCTGGCTGGAGCCGCTGCTGGCCCTGTCGTGGCGGCCGCGCACGGGCACCTGCGAGGGGATGTGGCGCGTGAGGCCGACAGCACCGACCCGGTGGGTACCGGCCCTGCCAGTGGCCGCTCGCACCTACCGCATGCGCAGCATCGCGCTCGGCGCAGAACACGGTGGCCTCGGCCCCGCACCAGCCGGCCGGCTCGGCGGCGTGGCGCGGCAGCGCGTACGGTGGGGCGCCGCGCTCGTAGGAGCCCGCGGGCCAGCACTCCTCATCGGCGTACGCGTCCAGCTCGTCCGGAGACAGCTCGGGATAGTCCGTCTCCGGCGTGGGCGGCTGCGGACGGGGGAGGGGCTGATGGTGGCGCCGCGCGCCGGGACCCCCGGGCCGCCTCGCGGCTCCGCGCGCCGCCCGTGCGCCCTGCTCACCCGCTGCTCGGCCGCGCCGCGCTGCGCCACCCCCGCCGACATGTCCGGGCAGCTGCCGGCGGCGCCCGGATCGGGGGGGTCCCACGACGTCTCACCTGTTACCGAATTATAGAAAAAAGCCTGTCCGCTGGCTTCATCCATGTAGCAGCCCCACGCGGCGGCGGCCTCGGCGTGGCGGGCGGGCGACGAGGCGGGCGAGGCGCCGGGACTCACTCCGTCTTCGGCCTCCTCTTCGGGGCACTCCCAGCGGCTGGCGCCCGTGAGCGGGTTGTAATAAAACACGCGACCGCTGCTACTGTCCACGTGGGCTTCCCAGGCGGGCGCGGGGCCCGGCGCGGCCCGGCCGGCGGCCGCCGCCGCTTCCTCTCGCAGCTCCGCGATGTTGAGGTAGACGGGCTCGGGCGGCGGCGTGGGCGGCTGCTCGGGCTCCTTGCGCGTCTGCGGAGGGACGGCCCGCGCCTCAGCGTCCGGCTGTGCCGCGGGGCCCGTCCCGGCACCCCAGCGCCATCAGCGCGGTGCCTGGCGCCCTCCCCGCTGCATCCCAACACTGCCGCTCTGGGCCTGGCCTCGACGCCAAAATGGTGCCCGCCGGGGGCTGTGGGCAGCCCTGCTCACGGGGTGTCTTCGTGCGCTCCAGGCTGCCTCCCGCCCGCCACGGCCCTGGTGGCACCCGCGGGTCGCAGCCGCAGGGACAGCCCCACTGGCACCTCCGCAAAGGGCAGCGCCAGCGTCAACACGGGAGCCGGCCCCGGCGGGGCGCGCGGCGCCGCCATGCAGAGCTCCTCCCCGCGCGGGACGCTGCGACCTGCCGGCAGCCCCGGCGCGGCCCTGCCACCTTTGGTCGCCTCCTGCTTTTACTGCCTTCCCGGAGCGGCAGGGACAAAGTTTCCTCTTCCTGCCCGTGCGCCCGCGGCGCCGGCCGTGCTGCCCCTTGGCTGCGGTGCCCACCAGGGAGCACCGGGCACTGCGGGGCACCGCGGAGCAGAAGCCAGGGCGAGAGGCTGCCCATGTCCTGCACACACCGGACACAGCGAGGTGCCTTCCCGGTGGCACCTGGCCCTGGCCACGGGGACCCTGCGCTGCCCCCCACGCGGCTCCTTGGCTCGTCCCCATCCTGGTGGCATCTTTGGCCGTTTCCCCTTGGGAAACCGCAAGCCGAAAGGCGCTCCCGTCCCCTGTGGCTGCTCGGGGAGGTGTTTTGGGGCCTGCCGATGCTACTAGTGGCCCCTGGGGAGCAAACCACCTGCCCTCGGACTTCCTCAGGACGCGCAGCGGGAAGCGGGGAGGATCCGCCACCTCCCCTGCCCCCGTCCCCGGGCTCCCTACCTTGCCCAAGGTGAGCAGCCGGGACACCCTGGCCTTGGAGCGCAGCAGGGTGCCGGCCGCCCGGTCGCCCATGTCGGCAGGCGCGGGGCCAGGGGCTGCTCCGGTGCTGCGCGGCTCCCGGCGGGACGCGCCGGCGGAGGCAGAAATGAGAAGCTGCCCCGCTCCGGGGCGCCTCGCGCGCTTCCTGTTGGGGTTTTGGGGCGGAAGAGTTGCCTTGGAGACCCGAGGTGCGAGCGATGGGCTCGCTGGCGGTTTGACGCCTCCCGCCGGCTCCGGCGGCACCGCAGGTTCCTGCCGGCAGCGGCGGGGGCCCCGGGAGATGCTGTTCCCTGGGGACACACCCGGGGTGTTTGCAAAAGGGAAGGTTTTTGCCCCGGGGCAGCCTGGAGCTGCGCGGACCTGCGGGAGAGGCCAGGCGGGGGCCAGGCCATCGCGGCGGGGGCCAGGCCATCGCGGCGGCGGCTGCCACGGCCCCGCTGCTGCCCCGCGGGGATGCTGCCCCCCGCGGTGCTGGGGACCCCGTGGCGGGGGTTTTTTGGGCCACGTTTTGTCAGCACAAACAGGCGCAGCCTGGGGATAGGGGCCGGGGCTGTGAGCGCCCAGCTCTGCGTGCGCAGCGGCACCAAAGCCTGAAACGGGACCGGTTTCAAGGTCCTGCTGGCTGCTTCGGGGTCCCGTCAGTCCCGAGGAGACGGGGCAAACCCAGCCCAAGCTTGAGCGATTCCCCTGGGCATTAAATCCTCCTTCAAAGCAAATCTCCAGCCCTGGAGGGCTGCAGAGCCAGCAGGAGCCTCTTGCCGGGCGAGCGGCAGGCGGCACTTGCTGAAGCGACAAGGCGGCAGAAGCGTCTGCGTGGGGCGGCTGCCTCCGGGCCCCACGGGCTTGGGTAGCGGCTGCGGGGCTGCTGTGGGGATGGGATAATTGGGGCTGCTGCCCCGCTTGCCGGAGAGGAGCAGGGCAGCAGCCTCCCTGACCGGCTCGCCAAACATCCCTGCTCCGCTCCCGGTGGCGCCTCCAGGCCCTGGGTGCAGCCGCTGTCCCAGGGGACACCCACGGCTCCTCCCTGAGAGCTTTTGTCCACCCTTGACAACTCCCATCCCTCCCTGCCGGCTGTTCCCGCTCCTGGGATGGGCCAGCAGCTCAGGGCACGGGAGCCACCGAACTTGGTGGCATCACTGAGTAATGAAGACGGCACCAAGTTGCACCTGATGGTGGGAGCATTGACAGGGCTCCCCTTCCTCTGCCGGCCCCCTGGCGTCACAGCCCCCGAGTCACCGGCGATTGCACGATGGCCCCGCGGTCCCTATGAGGCGCCTTGGCCTCTGCCTCTGACCCTTGGACACCTCGGACACGTACAGAGGTGGGTGCCAGCCCGCGTGCCCGGAGCAGGTGCCCACGCTTTCCACACGGCCTCTCGCCGCATTTCCTCTCTCCTTGCTTTTCTGGGAGCTGCATTTTTGCTCTCGAGGCCGTAGGCAGAAGCGAAGCTCGAAACGGGAAGGGCGAGTGGCCCGGGCGCCGCGTGCCCGTGCAGGGCTCTGCCCGGAGCTGCCGGGGGCTGTAAAATGGCTCTGGTCCCAGGGGCACCGGGAGGGACAGGGCCTGGGGGTGGGGGTGTGGGGCACACGACAGGCCCTGAGGGGCCGCAGGGCACCCGCGGAAGCCACCAGTGACACCCCCGTCGTCCTCCCTGTGCCGGGGACCGCCCAGGAGCCGCGGGAAGCACCGAGTGCTACTTACTGCCCTGGGGCGAGTGGCGGCCGGGGGGTGCCGGGCTCGGGGTGCCCCGGCGGGCGGGCGGGCGGACAGGGCTCCGAGCGGGCACCGGGAGCCCCAAGGCCGGGCAGGTGCAGCCGCCCGCCCGCGGGGAGGAGTCGGTGCCTTTAACCCCTTTCTGCCCTGGCTGCCGCCCTGCTCGGGGCTGCGCCCGCCCGGGAGCGGACGGGTCCTGGAGGGATTCGCGCGGTGGAGCCAGCGCCTGAGCTTTGTCCCCCGGCATTTGCCGGGGTAACCTCCCTTCCAGGGGGTGCAAAACGCCCCAGTTTGGGCTGCCGTGGATGGGACACACAGGGGGCTCTGCAAAGAGCGCACCACTGCGTCCGGCGGCATTCTGGTAGCGATGCTCAAGCAGAGCAAAGCCTGGGAACCGTTGGCTCTTTTCCCCTTTTTTTTTCCAAGATAAAAAAAGAGAATTGAAAGTGTTTGCTGGGGATGCAAACGGCCGCGGTGCAGCTGGGCAGGCGGCTGGGGCTGGCGCGGTGCCAGAGGCCATTGACCCTGTGGAGGCCGCGGGTGGCCGGGGACGCCGAGGTCGGGCCCGGGGCAGAGCCGGCGGGCGCCTTGGCGGATCAGCTCTGCCCCGCGGGGCCGGTCGGGCGCAAAGCCCCCGCGGCACCAGCGCCGGCTGCGGAGCCGCTGCCCAGGCGGGTGCCAGAGCGACCCAAGGGCCCCGGTGTCCCGCGTGTCGCCGCGGGCAGGCGGGATGGGGACGTTACCTACCTGAGCCTCCCAGCCGGGCCCCAGCGGCCGCCCCGCCGCCTCCGTGTCCTCGTCAGCGGCGCAGGTGGCTTTGGAGCAGCCCTCGTGGGCCACCCGCGCCCCCGGGGGCCGCGCCGGCCCATCGCGATGGGGGCTGCTGCTCCGCGGCGGCGCCCCGAAGGAGCTCAGCGCCGGCGGCGGGGCCCTCACGGGCGCCGTGGCCTCAGGGGCGCGGACGAACCGGTACTCGTAGGCCGGCGGCCCCTCGGCGGCGGCAGCGGGCGGCTGGTGCAGGGGCGCCGGCGCGGCCATGGGGGGCAGCTCCTTGACGTACTGGGCCGGGATGTAGAAGGGCCGGGCGTCCCCGCTGCGCCGGACGTGCCACCAGTGGTCGTTGGTGCGTCTCAGCAGCACGTAGCGCTCGTTGGGCTTGATGGAGACCAGCGTGCCGTCCTTGGCCCGGTACTCGAAGCCGTACTCCACCAGCACGTGCACGGCCTCGGGCGGCCCCGCGGCCGCCATGGCCGCCCTCCTGCAAGAGGTAGCGACGGCGGCTGCTGAATCCCGCCCGGGGCAGCCCCTGCCCGCCATGGCCCGCGCGATGGGGGCCACTCGGGGCCCCCCCAGGCACGGGAGCCGGTGGCGTTGGGAGGGTCTCGCCCAGCCCTGCTGACTGCAGTGGGAGGCCGGCGGCAGAGCGGAGCCGACAGCAGCTCTGCCTCCCGGGGAAGGGGAGGTGGGGACGGAGCGGGGCTGGGCCGGGGGGACCGGCAGCCTCCCGAGCCCCCACCCTGTGACTCTGCGACTCGGGGCGGGCAGGGGGTGACCGCGGTGCCGCGTTCCTGGCGTCCCCTGGGCCACCAGGCACCAGCTCCGCATGAGCGGATCCACGGGAAGGGCCCCGGGGGCCGGCATGGCTCCCCAAGCTTCGCGGCGCCCGCCCGGCCTCAAACGTCCCCAGCAGAGCCCCCGGGCCACCCCGCATGGATGTCCCCGTCTTGGGGCTGCCGCTGCCGCTGGCCCCGCTCCGGCCCCGCTCCGGCGCCTACCTGCAGAGCGCGGAGCGGCGGGCGCCGGCGGGGCCCTCCCGGGCGCGCGGCCTCGCAGCGGCAGCGGCGCCGGCGCCGCCTGAGCCTGCGCGCGGGGCCGCGCGGCCCGTCCCAACTTGCCTGCCGGCCGCCAACGAAGCCGAAGCCGCCGGTTCCTGCCGAGCGCTTCGCGGACCCCCGGCTCTGCGGCCGGTGCTGCCAGGTGAGGGCCGAGCGTCACGGCGGGCGCGGGGCCTCAGCAGGCGCTGCCGGCGGCCACGGGACACCCGGCATCGCCGCCCACGGCGCCCGCGACTGAAGGGCTCGGCCGGGCCCGGCCTATTTCCTCTCCGGGAGGCCGCTGGCAGCTCCAGGAAGGAACCGGAGCGAGGGAAAGGGGCTGCTTCGCCGGAGGAAGTCGCTTCCCGCCTCCGGCAGCGCCTCTGGGTGGGGGCCGCGAAGGGAAGCGCCGGCGCCGGAGAGCGCCGCGTTCGGCTGGGACACGGCCCCTGCCACGTCCCCCTCCACCCCAGGGCTCCTCTTCGGGGCCGCGGCGGGAGGAATTGGATCCTGGCAGAGCCTCCTGCCGCTGGACGGGCCGGTTCTGGGGGCAGCACCCGAACCCGGAGCCGCCGGCCTTGGTCTTGGCGCCCTGGGGCAGAAGCTGCGGGGCTCCCGCTGCTCCTCGTGCTGCCAGGGCCGGGCGGCAGCAGCCCCGTCCCCCTCCTGCACCAGCCCCACAGAGGTCATCCCTGCCATGCGGGTGTCCCCCGGAGCGAGGCTGGGGAGCCTCGTCCCTCAGGCCCTTCTGCCAAGGCTCGAGGCCTGCCCTTGGCTCTAAGCCTGGAGCCCTTCAATGGCGCCCAGCGCAGAGAAGGAAGGAAACCCAGGGGACAGCTGTGCTCCCTGTTCAATAAACTTTAATCATTTCCATAGTCAGGGTGTAATAAAATTTCTTTCTGGCCTCACAAGCGGCCAAGAGTTAAAATCAGCAGCCAGGCAGGGGCAGAGCGGCTGGTTCTCCCCTCTCTTCACGAATCCCACGGGGTGCGGGCGGGTTCTCCAAGGGAAAGAGCCGGCGGAGGCGCCGCGCTGCAGCCGCCGCCGCGGCCTCCTGCCTGCGGCCCGGCGGCCCGGGAGCCGCGGCGCAGAGCGGCAGCCCCGCTGCTGAAGGCACGAGTTCCCCGCGGCGCCCCCTCCCCAAGCCCGTGCTGCTCGAGCCATGGGCGGCCGCCGCTGCTTTCCCCCAAGCGAGTTTTGTGCAAAATCCCATGTAAAAAAAAATATTTTTTCTTTTTTTTTTTTTCTCCCCTCCAGTACCGAATGGCCTAAAAAACTAGAGCTTCAATCAACATCAGTTGCCCGACACCCTTGATTTGATACCCGGCATATTTACACCCCGGAAACGTGCTGCGTTTCCCCCGCGGGGCAGAGTGCCGCTGAGGGAGGCCCCGGAGAAGGGAGGCTGCCAGCCGGCAGGAGTGGGAGCAGTCGCGGGTTTGGGAGCACCGGGAACGTCGCCTTGTGAGGCGCTGGGCGGGAGCGCTCCAGCCCCCCTTGCCCAGCCGCGGGAGCGGGGACGGCCCTGCGGGTGCAGCGGCAGCACCGGCACCTCCGGCATCCCCCGAGCACCTCTGTCCTTGCAGCCTTGTGCAAGGGCCCCGCAGGAGGCGCCCGGGGCGACGGGACCCTGCTATGCCCCGCGGCGGGACGGCCCCGCCATCCTCGCGCTCCTCCTTGCAGGGAAGCACAGCATGGCGCTCCGGTGGCTCCCGGGCGCTAGAGATGCGGCTCCCCGCCGACGTCGGCCTCCAGTTTCCGCTGGTAGCGCTGCCGGCGCTCGCAGCGCGGGCAGGACTTGGCGCTGGCCTGGCACTCCCGGTGGAAGACGGTTTTGCACCGGCTGCACCTATGAGAAACGAGGCAAACGCCCGGGCTGTTGGCAAGGCCGGGCAAACCGGTGGCAGCCCCAGAGACACTTCCTCAACCCCGCTCCCTCCCAGTCGCCCCTGAGCAGGAGGCTGGCCCAGCAGGAACCAGCCACGACATAAACAGCACCCAGTCAAGCGGCGGCTGCGCCTGCAGTGCCGGGCGGAGCGGCAGCAGGTCGGGGAGCGCCCAGGGAGCGGGCAGCGCGCGGCGCCCCGTGGGAACGTGGCTCTCGCGAACCCCGTGCTGGGCGCTCGGGCGCTGCTGAGGCCGGCGCTGCCTTCGCGGGTACCTCAGAGCCGCGGCGCGGCAGGGGTGGCCGCAGCCGCAGTCCCCCCCTGCACAGACACCCTGCCCCGCGCGGGGCGTTCACGGCTCCGCGCAGCAAACAGAGGCAAAGGGCGCGCTGGGCGCTGCCCTGCACCCGTCCTGCGCCGCCGCCTACCTCCCCTTGCAGGAAGCAGCCAGACGCTGCCAGGCCGCGTGCCCGGGGCTCCGCAGGGCTTTAAAGGCTCCAAAACACCAGCAGCTCGTGCCTCACATAACCCAAGGTGTTAAAGGACAAAGGGGGGGGGTGAATTTGATGCAAGAGACATGAGACTTCAGCTGTGGTTTTGGAAGAGACAGCAGGGCCGCCTGGGTGCTCAGGGAGAGGGGAAACACGGAGGGAGCAAAGGAAAGCAGAGCAAGGCAAGTAGGCGAGAGATGATTGAAACCTAGTTCCAGCTTGAAAAATCCTAGGTTAGATCCTGCTCTGCTCCTGCCAGGCGAGTGCAAAGCCACTGTTTCACAGCGTACAGGAGCTGCCATGAGTAAAGATACGGATGGACAGGGAGGTGCTGCCCGGCACCGTTGACCTGCCCTGTGGAGCCTTTGGGATGCAACTGCAGCCCCTCTGCGGAGGAGGGTTTGGCTTTCAGTGAAATTGAGGTTTCACCCTGTGCTGCTGCCAAAGGGAAGCGACTCCAGCCGCCAGCTGCGGCGCAAACGCTCTCAGGAAGCAGCCGCCGCTGGTGTGAAAACGAAAACGTCACTCGCCCGGCCGGGTTATTGTTAGGAGCCGTTTCAGACGCATCCTCCCGCAGGTTGCAGCGTGACCCCAGCAGCCGCTGGGACGGGCGCAGCAGGGGGGCAGGAAGCCGGGCGCTGCGGGGCGAGGATGACGGGCGGCAGCAGAGCGGGGACACGAGACCCGCACCCTGCAAAGCGCAGCCTCGCGCGCCTGCCCGGGGCAGCTCGCCCTTCCCAGGGCCCGCAGCTCCTCCTCTAGGGAAAACCGCTCCCCTGGGGCTGTTGTCTTCTCTAACAGGAGCAACGTCGCCGCTGCAGCAAGCAGGGCTGGTGTCCGATCCTGCTCGGCCACCCGGGAGGTATTTGCAAGCACAAAATGCAAGAGGCACCTGGTGACCCTGGTCCTGCAGATACTTTCTGAAACCTCTGGATTCCGCCACTTGGGTTTAGGAACGGCCAGCTCAAAGCAAAACCATGCAGAGTTGTTGCAGAGTTGTTCAGTGTCCGAGGCAGGAAAAGGTTTGTAATTGATTCTGAATGGGCCATCACTGAATAACCTGAAGGCCATGAATCTCTGCTCACCTACAGCAGCTGTGTCTGGGACCAAGTTGGAAGGCTTTGATACTTATTTCTTTAGGAAACATAAAATTATATCTGCAGGAATAAACACAGCCTATTCTGACATGTATGGCCGGGTTCAGCTCCACAGGCAAAGACTCATGAAAACACATTATTCCCTGCCCAGCTCCTGCAGCCTCTCTCGTCTCCAGCAGGGAATGGTCCTGGTCTCCAAGCTCGTCTGTGCTGCTCCTGGCAGCTCCCTTCTGCCCTGGGACTCAGCACCCATGAACCTTTGACAGGCTGGCGGCGAGGTCTTGGGTCAGTGGAAGCAAAACAGATGCTGCTATTGATCTGCAAAGCCTCTCTGCCCTCTCTATGCACTTGGTCATAGCTCAGGTTTGCTATTTTTGCCCTTCCTCTTGCCCTAAATGTGCCCTTTTTTTGGGTTCAGATAAGCTTTGAGTCACAGAAGGCACCTCGTTATTGTGTAAGTGTGGTCAGGCCTCGACCTCAAAGCTCTCAGCACAGAGCGAGCACACAACCATTTCTATTAATAGTGGCCAGCGAGGACTGGTCACCCTGTGGGCACCTGCAGGTGCTGGCCTAGAAAGCAGAGAGCCCCCTCTGAGCGTCTCAGAGGGACCAAGGGGACAATCCAGATGCCGTGAAAAGCCAGTCACAGGCCAGACGTGAGGCCATCTCCTAAGACACGACGGTGAGAGATCTCACCACAGTGAGACCCGATGGAAACGTCACTCACCTGATGGTCGTGTCAAACTCAAAGGGAAAAATGATGGCGCTGCGGTTACAGATCTGGCAGATAAAGCCTCTCTGGGTGCACAGGTCGCAGTTGTAGACGTGATGGGAAGCAAACTGGATTGAAGACTGCAGGAACGTCTCAAACACGCCCTCGGCTATCTGCAGAGCAGGGACACGCCACGTGTTAGCACACGGGGACTGCCTCCGTCCCGCCTTGCACTCTGCTGCTGCTCACACGGGAAACGTCCGTGTTTCATCCACCACGTGAGGGTGAGACGCACGTCCAAGCACAGCCCCAAACCCCACGTGTCTGCTTCGGGACTTAGCGTCTCAACTGGGCACCAGAGAGGCTGATCAACCTCTGCAGGAATGCAAAGCTCTCACCTGCCTTAAATCACTGACGCTGTATTTGTGGGGACACTCCAAGAGGTAGTTCCTGTGGTCAAGCCTTCAAACAAGCACAGAAAAGATTAGGTGATTTCCACTACATCCTCAACAGCCTCAGAGTAAGAAAGAGCCCAGGCAATGCGGCCTCTGTGGAAAGTTCCTGCAAGCCTCATTTTACATTGTGCAACAGATCCCAAATCCTGCCATTGAAAACGTGTGAGAGCATTTCAAAGGGGAAAGAAAGCACAGCTATTTTCCCAGGTGTTTCCTGTCCAGCGAGAGGCCTCCTTGGTTCAGGAAGGTGTTTCCTTAGTCACAGCTCAACGTGCCAAGGCAGCAAGCAGATGGATAACTCCCTACGGCAGATGACACGGAGCTCAAAAACAACCCACACCCCGGCAGCACCGCTCCCCGGTAAAGGGAAAAGCAACAGGGAAGAGGCCCGTGGACCAGGGACACCATCAGCGGTGCTGCTTGTCCCCCCGGCTGCTTCAGCTTCCCCAAACGCAGAGCAGCAGCCACGCCAAAGCCACGTGAAAGCGGGAGAAGAGACTGAGCGACAGGACCTCACCGCTTGCTGAGCTCCTTCAGGGCCCCGCTGCGACACATGACGAGATAATCCCCGAGCAGCTTCAGCTGCTCCCTGCTCCGGCAGATTCGCCTCATCCTCTCCACGTGCTCGTAGAGGCTCTCGTTCACCAGCTTCAGGTTGATGAGCGGCTGGTTACGGATCTGAGTCAGGAACTGCAGAGCCTGCCGACAAACCTGCAGCACAGAGAGAGGCCACTCGTGCGCTGCACGGTGCTCCGCGCCCAGGAAGCCTGCAGAGGGAAGCACTGGGAAGCAGGAAACCCTGCGGAGAGCGAGGGACCTCCGGGAGGTCTCAGCTACACCCCTAACCCTCAAACACGGGGCGAGTCTGCCCCTCGGTGAGCCCCAGATGCCCTTCCTGCAGCCGACCGCCCTGCTCGGGGCAGCTTGTTGGCTGCCCGCCGCCCTCGCCAGGGCCGTGCCGCCACAAGCGGGGCCCTCGCCCTGCCCCCCGGGCACCCCCAGCACAGACTCACCCCGCGCTTCACCAGATCCCAGTTGTGGATGAGGCGCGAGGGAATCACCGTCTCCTCGTCCTGGTGGCAGCTGTCGCAGTAGTAGAGGCCGGAGAACGCGCAGAGCTTGGGCTTCGCGAAGGAGAAGCCGATCTGCCTGGAGCAGCCTGGAGGGAGCAGAGACAAACGGTGAGAGGGGACCGGGGCTGCCCCAAGCCCCATTCCCACTGTTGCAGCTTGGCGGGGACACCAAAGCCCTCAGCAACAGGGTGAGAAACTTTTGATCAGCTAAAGCAAGAGCCTGGGCTTGGCAAACCCTCCAGTTCTGTTCACACTGTGTGTAGGAGAAGAAGAGGCAACACTGCTGAGACGGGAACCCAGCCTGCAGTTAAAGGTGGCGCTTGCAGCCAGAATCAGACAGGACCAACCCGCAGGCCCCCATCACAGAGCATCTACAGCCCCAGGTGCCTTGGGTCTGAGCCCCCCAGCCCTTCCCCACCTGCGAGGGGCTGTGACACAGACCACGACTGTCCCACTGGAGCCACCTCACATGCTCTCCACGAAGAGGGAGCCCCGTCCCGAATCCACCACGTATTTCCTGATCAAACACTTCAGTATAAATTTCCTTTCCCAAAGTAAACTGTGGAAACACCGCAGTGGTCTGGCGAAGATCCTAAAGCCTTCCCGGTGGCTCTGCCAGCTCTGCCAGGAACTTTGTTCAGCCTATTTTGCCCTTCTCAGGGCCCTTCTCCCACTCAGCCCTTCTCCCTCTTCTCTCTCAGGCTGCCAAAAACAGCCCCAGGATCCTCCCGTGCAAGCGCTGGGCTCGGGGCGAGCTCAGCAAAGTCGCCTTTACCCAGGGCGCCGCATAGCGCAAGCGAACGCATCTCGTCTGCAATCATGAAGACCTGGAAACTTTTTTTTTGTGCTATTTTTATCAGCTTCACTTCTCTAAAATAACCGACAGAATAAGCGAATCTCTGATTTCCGCCCGCTGTGGCCTCAGGCCGCCTTTGCCCCGCGCAGAGCTGGCGGTCACTGAACATTTCGGTCATCCACATTTGGGGGTAGCTGCAATTTGGGGCTTAGCAAAACCCCCAGAGCTCCGGGGCTGCTATTTAAGCAGTTGCTGTAGATGTCGCTTTTCTGCTTTGCCTTCAGATCCCCGATTTCCTCCCGTCTGTCACCTGGATGCAAGAGGCTGCTGTGGGCCCGGGGCCCCTGCCCGCCAGCCCCCGCTCAGGGGGAACCCAAAGGCTGCTGCCGGCCTCAGCAAAGGGCAGAGAGGAGCCCAGAGGAACCTCCACCGGGCAGGCGCAGTCTGGCTTTGCAGCTTGCAAGATTCCACCTACTGCAGGCTTTGCAGCTTGCTGCTTCCATCTATTGGTGGGCGGAAACGCGGGACAGGGCCTGGAGGGAGCTGAAGGAGCAGGACAAGAGCAAAGCCAAAACCAGGCTGATGGAAAATGGAGAGAAATTCAGACGAGCTGCTGGAAACCCGGGAGGGCGCAAGAAGCATACCAGGAGCAGGAGAGAAACCTAAGTGCAGGTAACTTAAAAAGGGAACAAATGACGACTGCCCATGGAGGTTAGGGAGTGTTATCCTATTAAGCCAATGCTATTATACCCTATTAATTACCCCAGTGTTCCCATTAGTGGGAGTGAAGTTTTCTCCAAAGCAGCTCGTCCCGCCCGTGGCCACGCTGAGCCCTGCGTCGCGCTCCCTTCCATCTCACCTGCACTTGCCCTCGGCTGCACTTACCCGCAGATGGTGGCCATGAAACGTCCAGCAAAGGAGTCATGGGCCCCTCGGCCACGTCAGGGCACCTAGGGTTGCCTTAGAGCCCAGCCCTGCCACTGTGCAAAGCACGAGCCTCAAACAGGAGCCCGGCAGCAGCCCCGTCGCACCCGGAGGCTGCTGCGAGGCGGTGGGGGACTCCCCTGCAGCACACGGGATGCTCCCTGACTCTGGGCATCTCCGTAACGTTGATGTTACCTCGTTAACCTTAACGAACAAACCATTAACCTCCAAGGACGTGCTGGGCTTCGTGCGTTTGCCCAAGGCAACATGTACCTGCACAGATGAAGCTCTGCGAGTCCAGGCCCTTCTCCACGGGGATGGCCACCAGGTACTGCAACAAGAAGCCGTTTTCCTTCACGATGTTTTTCAGGAGGATCTGAGAGTTGCCATCCAAGCTGCCCGCCAGGGTCAGCGCCTCCTCCGCGGTCTCCAGGTAGGACATGAGCACGGTCCGGACCAGCCTCCTCCACGACGCCGCCTCTTCCGCGTTCTGGGCTTGCAGCTTGAGGACGGCTTTGGAGGTTATGACCTTGAAAAAGGCAGGTCCCCCAAGGCTCGTGTCTGGAAGGATATCCTGGATTGTCTCTATACCATAACTGTTACTTAAAATTTTGTCCTTGTTCCTCACTTTAAAGCACTTCAAAGTTTCTAACGACAGGGAAAAAATAAAAGGGACCCATGTTCTATCTACATCCACATAAAGAACAGATTCTTTTATTGCATCGAGTTCTGGTTCATGAGCTGAGGTCCAGTCCAGGCTGTTTCCAGGCACGTCGTGGTGGAGGAGAGAGGCTGAGTCGCTGGCTCCAGGCTGGCCTTCACCACCGTCTGCTGGATACTCTAGCGTTTCCCACTCCTCTTCCTCCAGCTGCGGCCGGCACTTGTGCAACACCTCACGGATCCTGTCCAACCAGTCCTCGGCCTCGTCTCGGGAAGGAGCTCGCAGGTAGAGCCTTTTCCCCAGGAACACCAGCTCGAAGCGGCCGTCGGAGTGCGTCAGGGCCAGCGACTCGCACCGCAGCAGGGAGTAGCTCTCCACGCAGATCCGGTCCTCGTGGTCCAGGAAGAGCCGCAGCTCCAGCGGCGACAGCTCGCAGGAGAACTCCTTCCATATGCCCATGGCTCCTCTGCGCTCCAGGTTGCCCAGCTTCAGGAGCCCTCGGAAGGGATTGGAAAGACCTTTGGGAAGAGCAGAGGTCGCAGCGTAACCAAAGGGGAAAAGGGGGCGGAGAGGCGGCAGGTACCCACGCGGCAGCCGGCAGCACCGCAGCCGCTCAGGGTCAGAGCTGGGAACGGGAGGGAGGGCGCCAAGGAAACCTGTCCCATGAGGCAGACGGGGCCACTGGGAAGAGAGGCGCCCAGAGCCTCCACCCGCCCCTTGAAACGCTTCCCACCAAAGCTAACGCAGGCCTGGGAACGCCGGGAGCCCCAGGCAATCGGCTGCTGCTGCCTCCGGTGATGCCCTCTGCTCCGCAGCCGCCACTTCCCAAAGAGCGGGGAGCCGTGGGGCAGGCGGCCTCGAGTACAGCGCACGGCCGCGCAGCGCCCGCAGGAGAGGCGCTGGGCACACGTACCCGTCTGCCGCCGGTGCACCACGCTGAAGCCCTTGGGCCCCGCTGCCTGCGGCAGCGCCAGCCGCCCGGCCTCCGAGGAGGGCAGCGCCGGCCGCTCCAAGTGCAGGGCGCTGATGAGCCCCGTGCTGGCGGCCGCAGCTTCCCCGGGCAGCGCGAAGCCGTTGAGGTGCGTCGTGTCCTCTCCCGGCGAGGGCCTGTGGATATCCTCTTCCGAGATCCAGCTCTTTCTCTTCTGCTAGGAAGAAACCCGACATCAAGCTCAGGGCCTTATTCCTCGGACACACATGGCCGCAGTGCCCCTTCCCAGGAACAACCCCCACATGGAAGCACGTGGATTTGGGCCGCTCGGGCTCCCAGGGTAAATCACGTCTCCGTGAGTCAATGAGGGCTCCCTGCGGCCGACCACAGCACGTGCCTCGTACTGGGAGGTCATCGCCACCCAACCATCCTCCCCATGCGGAGCAGACACCAAACGCTCCGATAAAGAAACCTGGAAGGAGACGGTGTTTGCAGCTGGCAAAATCCACCAGGCTCTTGCTGAGCCCTAGAGAGCTCCAAGGAAAAGATCTGCCCAACGTCCTGCCCGTAAAGCCACTGCTTGGTTCCCCTCTCCAGGCAAATCACGTTCTGCCCATGTTAAAACACAGCCAAGGGCAATTTAGGGAGTCCTTTAGCTGCCACTGCAGGGCCGAACGCACTCATGGCATACACTGCAAAGAATTGGTGTGACTTCAGGTCCAAAAATATATCTATTAATTGGTTCCTTCTTGCTAAAATCATAGAACAGCTCAGAAAAAGGAGCCTGGTCCTTGCAATGTCTTTGCTCCCCAAGAAACGGCAGGAGCAAATCCGACCGTGTTCAGGGCGGCTGCCAAACGGAGCAGCCGCCCCTTCCAGGGCTGTCCCACCAGGGAGTCGATTCCCTCTCCTGCTTTCAGAGCGCCCTTTACTGTGACCCAAACTACACTAGAGCAGGAGCATCGCAGCCAGCTCTCCAGCGGGAAGCGTGATTCCCAAGCAATTCCCAAAGCAGAGGGAAGCCTCTGTTTGCTCTCGGACAAGGAATGCAGGTCGCTCCATGAGTCACGCGAAAGCAGGAGGGAATTTCCTGTTGACACCCTATGTTATACATAAGATTAGTCAAACTGGTCCAATGCCACGGAAACAGGATAACTGGGAGGGAGCCAAAAGAAGTAAGGAGCAAAGAGAGAAGCTGTTGAGGGGGGTACCAAGGATGTGCTGGACTCGCCAGGCTGGGAAGAGGAGTGGGTCACAAGGCAGAGTCAGGCAGAGGACGGGACTGTTCCAAGCAAGTTTCCTGGAAGCCAAGCGAGAGAACGTCCCGCTCTGCAGGCAGCGACGGGTGAAACTCCCCGCAGGCCGCGCTCACCTAAGCACCCGTGAACGCCAGCCTGCCTTGCGACCACGTGTGCCTCGGGGATTTCTCTTTCTGAAAAAACCTGCTTTGTTTGTCCTGTGCAGTCAATGTTTTTACCTCCTGTCACCTGGGTCATTAGCCAAGCAGAGTCTCTCGTCCCTGGCTCGTGTCAGTCTCCAGTCTGCGGCTGTTTTGTCGGCTCATGCAGAGCCTGCAGTCAGATTCGTGTGAGAGCTCATCACCCATCATTAACAAAGCAGAGAAGCTGCCAGCACAGCTGCTCGTGACGAGGACGGGGCAGGGAATGAGCTGCCACAAGGACTCAAAGTTTTGGAATTCCTCTTGCCAGGGAATCTTTCCTTAGACCCGATTTGTGCCAGGCTGGCGGCACAGACACAACTCCCGGGGCTCAAGGAGGGGCGTACGGAGCACGCAGCACTTTCCATCACTATTTTGTCGTGAATTTTATGCACCATTTGCACCCAAATGCTTCACGGGAGGCTCCAGGCAACCCAGAAGATGAGCAGTGAGAGAACCCAGCGCCTACTCAGCATCGGCCCCCAGTTTTACCTTCCTTTCCCATTGCACCTCCCGCTGAGCAAGCCCAAAGCCAAGGACTCAGGAAGAGAGCGGAATCACCTACCGGGCACCCCGACGCCGGGCACAGGAGGAAATCGGCTGCGGGGCTGCGGGCCGGGGGGCTGCTGTCGCCGGCCCCGGTGGGCCGTGCGCCCGGGGCCCTGGCAGTGCTGCCGGCGCGCGGTGCCCGCAGCTCAGCCCGGCCCACGGCGCCCGCCCCGCCGCGCGGACTACAGCTCCC
>JAVCKT010005244.1:0-12925 GCA_032273925.1 Rhynchotus rufescens
GGGACTGCCCTGCGGTGACGGGCACCCTGGCCATGCCAGGGATGCAGCCACGTGCGTGGAGCCGGGCATGGAATAAACACATGTGGGTGGATGATCCTGTCATGCGGAGGTGGGAAATGGCCTGGCCCCCACTGAGGGGACACTGGGGATATGGAAAACCCTGTCCCCCTACGGGAACTGGGAGAGCCACCCATGGTACAGGATCCCTGGGCCAGCCTGCAGTGTGGGACCACGGTCGCCTGCAGTGTGGGACCACGGTCACCTGCAGTGCAGGACACTGGCCACCAGCAATGTAGGACCTGGGCCACCAAGTGCTGCAGGACCTGGGCCACCTGCAGTGCAGGACATTGGCCACCAGCAATGCAGGACCTAGGCCACCCAGCAATATCACGACACCCGGGCCCCCAAGTGCTGCAGGACTTGGGCCACCCAGCGATGTCATGACACCTGGGCCACCCTGCAGCGTGGGAGCAGGGCTGCCTGCAATGCAGGACATCGACCACCTTCAATGCAGGACCTGACGTCACAACACCTGGGCCACCCGGCAATGCGGCACGTGGGCCACCTGCAGTGCAGGACCACGGCCACCCAGCACTGCAGGACCTCAGATGTGCTACAATGCGGGCCCTGGCCCGCTGTGGCCCAGAACCGGGCCACACCGCGCGAGCGGAGCCGGGCCACCCCGCAGTGCCCTGAGGGAGCCCCGGGCCCCGCGCGGCGCCAGCTCTTGTGCAACGTCGCGAGACGGCGGCCGCGGGACTTGCATAATATTTAAATGGATTAAAGAAGCCAGCTCAGCATTTCGGTGTTAATGATTAAACGAGCCGGGGGGGCAGCCAGGGCCTCCGTGATAAAGCTGGGACGCGCTCCGTGAGGAGCGTTCCGGGGTGGAGAGGCACCGCTGGCGGCAGGGACCTGCGCCCTCCTCCTCCTCAGCTCCTTTGGGGCTGCGCTCAGGAGGGCGCCGGGTCCCCTTGTACCTGGGGGTGCTGGGTCCCCTTGTACCACCCGGGGTACCAGGTCCCCTTGCACTGCCCAGGGCACTGGGTCCCCTTGCACTGCCCGGGGGGAGGAAGGCTCCTGCGCTCCGCAGCCACCTCCGCCTCTGTTTCCCCAGGAGCCACCGGGCAGCGGGATACGGAGGCAGGAGGGACGGAGCAGCCCCGTGGCCGCTGGCAGGGAGGCGCCAGGGATGAAGGCTGCTTCATCCGCACTCCTCCTCCTCCCGCGTCTTCCACAGGGCTCCCAAGCCCAACCTGCAGATTCAGGAGCCCTTTCCCAGGGGCTCCAAGCTCATTCTGTGCTGTTCCATCACACCGGGGTGGCACCTGCGGCCACCCGGGGACCAGGACACCCGGGTTATTTGGCTGAGCAGCTCTGCTCCGCGCAGCGCGGGAGGCAGCTCTGGGCGCGTCCGCCGGGCACTGCCCTCCTCCCACCAGCACCCGCAGCTGCGGGAAACACCTTCCCGCCGGTGGGAATGGGAGGGAAACCTGGCAAAGCCCCCAAGGGCCAGGCTGGCGGCTGCACCGGAGCGCATCCCGCATCCCTGCGGAGCTGCCCACGGATCCGCAGCTCCCGCCTCCCTCCGGGGCTGTGCCCGCCGTGGGACGTGCCGGCACCGAGCCGTTGCCGACACACTGCCAGCCGCTGCCCCGGCGCTGCAGCGGGGGAATGACGGGGTGTCCCTGGGGGCAGTTTTGGGGCAGTTTCATAGTTTTCTGGGAGTCTTGCAGCTTTCGGGGAGCCTTATAACTTCTAGAGCACTGGAACATATGGACATGTGCCTATAACATATAGGAGCGTTTTAACTTTGGGGAAGTGCCTATACCTTCCAGGGGGTTGATAACTTCGGGGAGGGCTGATAACTTTGGGGGGACACCATTTGGGGGAGCTATAGCTTTGGGGAAGCTCCATAACTTATTGAGGGCTCTGTCAATATTGGAGACTCCTATAAATTTAGAAGACACCCTATAACTTCTGGGTGAGCCCTAAATTTCGGGGGAGCCCTATAATTTATGGGCTGCTATAACCCAAGGGTGATCCCTATAACATTTTGGGGCGCCCTATATGAAGTAGCATCCCCTATACCTTTTCCAGGAGCTCTGGAATGTGGAGAAGAGCACCGTAACATTGAGGACCCTATAGCTTATAGGGGGTCCTATGACTTTCGTGGAGCTTTGTAAGCACACGGTGTTAGGAAGAGCCTTTTAACTTTTGGGGAGCCCTATGAGTTTTAATTCTGGGGGGAACCCCTGTAACTTTTTTGGGGGGGTCTTATAACTTTTATAGGAACCTTTAAGTCCTGGGGAGACCTATAATGTTAGGGGAGAGCCTGGTAACTTATGAGGGATTTCTACAACTTAGGGGGTCCCCCAATAACTTATAAAGTCCCCCCCTTACGTGGGATGCCCGGTAACTTCATGGGGCCCTATATTATATGGGGAGCCCTATAAATCTGGGGGGGATACAACTTATGGGGGGGTATTAACTCTTGCTGGGGGCTGCTGGGTTAGAGCCACCCTTGTAACTCCGGGGAGCGACTGTAACTTAGCGGGACCGTTTTAACCGCCTCCGGAGTCCTACAGCGGGTCGGTAGCCGTGTAACGGAGTGGGGGGCATAAAATTTCGGGACCTCCGTAACTTATGGCGGAGCAGCAACTTTGGGGAGGGGGCGGGGGACTTTTCGGCGGCCGGCGGCGACGGGCGGCGGGTGTGGGGGGGTGGCGGGCCCGGTGGCAGCGGCGCCCGCAGCTCATCTCGTCCGTGGAGCCGTCGCGCCTGCGCCTCACGCGCCTCGACGAGCGCATCTACGGCGAGTTCCGCCGCCTCTTCGGCGGGCTGCGCGTGGACCGCCTGGACGCCGAGGAGCTCAAGGCGGAGGCGGCCAAGGCGGTGAGGCGGCGGCGGCGGCGCCGGGGCGGCCGCGGCCTCGGCGGGGCCTCCCCCCGAGCCAGCGCCGCGCTCGCTCCGCAGAAGTGGCGCCCCTTCTGCCTGCAGTTCGAGGGCCTCGTGGAGGACTTCAACTTCGGCACGCTGCTGCGCCTCGACTGCCGCCACGGCTACACCGAGGAGAACAGCATCCTCGGTGCGCGCCGCGCCGCGCCGCCGGGCGAGGGCGGCGTTGGCCGGCACCCCGAGCCCGCTGCAGCCGCAGCCGGCCGCCAAACCTTTCGTTTCCCCTCGTCTTTTAGTCACCAGAATCCAGTTTCTCGCCATTGAAATAGCCCGCAACAGAGAGGGCTGTAACGACGTCGTCTACAATCGCGGCGGCAAAGCAGCAGCGAGCGGAGCAGCGGGAGGAGAGTCTGCGTGAGGCCGGGGCCACGCTCGGGCCTGGGGCTCCACGTGAGGCTGGGGCCTCGCTCAGATCCGAGCCTCCACGTCCACGTGAGGCCGGGGCCGCACTCAAACCCGGCTCTCCACGTCCACATGAGGCTGGGGCCGTGCTCAGACCCGAGTCTCCACGTCCACGTGAGGCCAGAGCAGCGCTCAGATCCGGCTCTCCACGTCCACATGAGGCCGGGGCCGCACTCAGGGCCTTGGTCTCCACGTCCACGTGAGGCCGGGGCCGCGCTCGGGGCCTGGGGCTCCACGTCCACATGAGGCTGGGGCAGGGCTCAGACCCGGGTCTCCACGTCCACGTGAGGCCAGAGCAGCGCTCAGACCCGGCTCTCCACGTCCACGTGAGGCTGGGGCAGGGCTCAGACCCGAGTCTCCACATCCACATGAGGCCGGGGCCGTGCTCAGACCCAAGTCTCTACGTCCACGTGAGGCCGAGGCCGCGCTCAGACCCAGCTCTCCACGTCCACGTGAGGCCAGGGCAGGGCTCGAGCCCGGGGCTCTGTGGCTGCACGAGTCGAGACCCCCGCTGGGGAGGCCCCTGCAGCCCCGGGCAGAGGCTCCCCCGGTCCCGAACGCGCTTCCTCAGAGCTCAGGCTCCCGTCGCAGGTTGTAAATAAACCTCTGAAAAAATCCTTTGTGCCCCAAGAATTAATAGCCCTCAGACAGTTAAAAGAACCCGGGGGAGGGTAAAGGGTCCACGTGCGGAGTACAGGCGAGGCCCAGATGGACACGGCTCAGTAGAAACCATTGAAGTTTATTTGCAGTCACGATGCTTACACTGTATGCAGCAAACACCCTTACAAGTCAACCAGCAATCTGCTCACGCGAAAAAAAGGACCCAACACACACAATCGCCAGAGGAAAGGACAAGGACGAAATAAAAATAAAATAAAATAAAGAGGAGGTGGCACCCGGGGAGAGAAACTGAAACCCTAAGGACCGAGTGGCTGGAGGGTAGAGCTGAGCTAGAGAATGCACACGACTAGCAGCAACAATAGTGGAAAAAGTACAAGGCAAATGGGTTTCCCTCCCCGCTCCGCTTTCCTCTGCAAGTAAATTTTATATCCAAAACATTGATTATGGTGACTTAGCAAAAAAAAAAATGGAATCGTTTTCAAGGGGGTGTTAAGTACTTCATGCTAGGCAAGCCTTGTTACTAAGAACCCTCCGAGGGGGCTCGGCGGCGGCTCCGGCTGAGCCCCGCGGGCTGCCCAGTGCACCAGCGCAGCCCCGTCTGCCCCGTTTCCCAGCTCCGGAGCAGCTGGGAGCGAGGCCCAGGGCGAGAGGAGAGCGGCTCCCGCAGGGAGGGAGCCCAGGGAGCGCGGGGACGGCGCCCGCTCGTACACGGCGGGGCCGGGAGACACCCGGGAGCAAGCACGGACAGGGGCACGCGGCATGGCTTAGAGTTCCTAATAACAAGGGCAAGACGGTAACAGGAAGTTGTGAGTTCGAGGGGCTTAAGAAAAAATATACATTTGGAATTTTACAATGTTTGCTTTTTTTTTTTCCTTTTTTTTTGTTTCTTTTTTTTCTTTTTTTTTTTTGCTTCTCTCTACACTTGTCACTAAATAAATCTCTGCACTTTCACACACCCACCCCTCGCCCAGTAAAGCTTCAGGCCTGCAGGACACGCTTTCCTCACTTGCATACGCAACCCTCACGCCAGCACTGGTGCACCAGGACTCTGTAAAAATTTCAATCACACTTTTTTTTTTTCTTTTTTTTTTTTCCCCGTTTTTTTTTTTTTTTTCTTAAATCGAGTCAATATAAACCTTGTTCAAAATGTTATGAAAAAATGTACAGGTTTTTACAAGGCAGGCTGCAGCAGAGCGCTGGCGTTCCACGCAGACATTCGGGTAGGGAGACGCTGGATTCTTGCACCGGGTTTATCCCTTTCCACCCCCTCCCCTGGCAAGAGAAGCACCCTGCCCTGCTGAGCTTAACCCCTCCTGTTCCCTCTGCCCTCGGGATGTGGAGTTCGGTCAAAGCGAGCGCAATCCAGCCCTAGGGAAGAGCAGGGATTAGAAACGCCCTCTTTTCTTTCCATCGGAAACGGTAACCCCTCTGGGCCAGGCCAAAGGGTCGCTGCTCTGCACAGGCGGCGGCGGGAGCCGTCAGCTCATCATGTCGTTGCTGTTCACGCCGTAGGTGGAGTTCTTCATGGAGTCGTTCACCTCTCGCCTGAACGCCGACAGGTTCTGCGTGAACCTAAGGACAAGGCAGAGCGCGGCGCGTCACGGCAGCGCCTCGGGCCGCCGGGGCTCGGCGGGTCCTGCTGCCACGAGCACCCCGGGGCCGCCGGCAAGCTCCTCCGCACTAACCTGTCCCTGTTCTTGGTGAGGAGGTTGCGTTCGATGCCCTCCATGAGGTTCTCGAAGCACAGGTGCATGGCCTGCTGCTTCTCCGGAGGCTGGCTGTTCACTATGCTGTTCCGCAAGTCAGAGAAATACTGTTGGGGAGAAGAGAAGGATGGGTTAGCTCTCCCAGTAAAGCCAGCTCGGCACTGGATGGCAAAATATAGCCCCTTCAGGAACGGGTGGTGCAGCTCATGGCATTTCTACCACTCTTATACATGAGACTGGGTAGTTTCTCCAGCTGCGAGAGGAGCTCGGGGTGGTTACCTTCTCATTGAGCAGGATCAGGCCAAGCAGAGGCCGAGACATTGACCACTGGTTCCTGCAGTCCTCAAAGATGATGATGTTCAGCACTGTTGACAGCATCTGCAAAAGGGAGTTGGGAGGCTTAAAACCAGCCCTGCAAACCCAGCTCTCCCCTTGCCGTGGCACCGTGCACACCAGAACGTGCATCCCCGCCGTGGCCTCGTCAGGGTGTAACAGCAGCAACAAGAAAGGTCTGACCCAGCTGCTTTGGAAATGCAGTCTCTCTTTTACAGATAAACACAGAGGGGCGTTGAAATAACATAAACATCTTCAGTTCATTGATCTTCTCCCATCATAAATGTTGCAGAGCTGCAGAGGGGACAAATCCCAGCAAGCTCCATGTCTATTCAAAGGTGTTGGGAAGACTGGCAGGAGATGGATGGCAGGGGTGCTACCAGCACGTAGAACTTGCTGGGCAAATTCCCACTGCCAAGGCCAGGCTGAGGCCAGGCAGGCGCAGGGCCTCTTCTCAGACAGGCTGCAAGCCCAGCTTGCGCGTGGTGCCAACGTGAGCTTAGTGGAACCACAGCCTTGCTGAGCCCAGGGGCCCCCGTGGTTTCTGCTCTGCTGTGAGTGCACTGGCACCGCTGGACTGTTTAGGGTGTCCAACAAACCCTCCACCAAAGCAGAGCAGGTTCACACGTTTACTGACAGAAGGGGTATTTCTTGGCTTCGTTTCTAGAAATTGCCAGTGCAGTTCATACTCATTTTGCAAAGGAAATGCAAAAAAAAAAAAAAAAAAAAAAAAAAAAAAAAAAAAAAGAGTTTGTGCTACTTCCTTTCACTTCTGAAATGCAAAAGCGAGTGTTCCTTGCACAGGGAAAACCATTGCTCTGAAGTGCACGTTCAGATCAGACCTAACACATAGCGAACGTGCAGGAGAGATGCAGCATTAGCCAGAAAATCCTTTTCCTGCAGAAAAAGCCCAGAGCTCTGCAGCAGGGATCACGAACATCCCACATGATGTCACGGCCGAAAAATGCAGGGCTTACCAGGCAGTGCCCCACGCCACAACACGGCCCCGTCCTTTCGCTCTTTACCTGCTGAATCATCTCCGGGTGCTGCTGCATAATGTGCAGGAACCGGTCACTCTCCTGGGTCAGAGGGGTGGTCCTCTTCTTGGTGCTGCGAGACAGCTGCTTGAAGAGATAGGTGACAATGTGGTCCAGACAGGAGCAGCAGCCTGTGCAAACCATCGTGTCTGCGAGAAGAGAGCGGGAGATGTCGGGATGCTGCCGGCACGTCTCCTGCTCACACGCACCCGGGCACGCGCCGAGGGAAGCATCCATCATCTGCTTCCACTCAGGGACTTGGCAAGAGGCATCTAACCCAGTGACATCCTCACTGACACACTCATTAGCTCCAGTGTTTCAGCTTCTCTCTAATCTCTAACGTTATCTCTAACGTTTCAGCTTTAACAGAGGTGAAACAGAGCAACTCTTAACAACCCGCTCCACCTCTTCTGTAAGCCCGTCTAGGAGCGCAGAAAACCAGAAGCAAACACAGGTTTACCCCAAGATCCATCACCCACAGTCAACACAACAGTGCATGACTTCCACGGCCTGAACCCTACACTTATTTATTACTTGGGCTGCTTTGAATTCACAGCATTTCAGACCTGTGGCCAACCCCAAAGCTCTAAGGATGCAACAGAACAGAAAGAATTACCTAGTGCAGTGAGGCCTTCTGAAATGGAAGAGAGAATATACATGATTACATGAGGCTCCAGACTGGCTATAAAGTTCATGTGGTCCTGGGTAAGAACTTCCAGCAAGGAATAGTATGACTGGCTGAGCTTGGGATAGTCCTGCAGAGAGAGAAACAGAGAAAGACTTCAGGCTTCTTGGCTGCTCTGGAGCCATCAGCCACACTGTCTGCAGGGGGATACAGCCAAGCTATTGATCAATCATCTCAAGATGCTTACTGAATCTCTTGGAATGACAGCAAACCAATCTCTCTCACAGCTTTACTTCTGAGCCTGTATTATTCCCCCTGCCACTTCAAAACAGGACCGAACCTGTTGGATCCAACACCTCTCTCTCTTTTTATTTTTGCTGGGCAGGACTGTGCTGACATTGCTCAAAGCTCTGCTGCAAGAGCCGCTTCTGTAGCTGAGGCCTGGGCAGGAGCAAGACTCCGTAGGTGGAGGTCTTCATCAAGCAGCTTGCTCTAACTGCTGACACAAGAGCATTTTTGCCTGCTGGCAGTACAGGGAAGAACAACCTTGCACTTACAGCAAGTTATTTTTGAGGGAGAGAAGCGATTATTTGGGTAACTGCTCTGCTGAGGCTTGGGGTCCTTGGGTGACAGGGTTAGGGCCTGTGCCTAGCTGGAGTTGCAGGATGTGCCACGAGTTCCCTGCTCTCTGTGCTTAAAGTATTCCTTTACCGTGTAATCTTCCACCTGCCTTTCCTAGCCTCGTGCTTATGCTGCTCCTCACAGGTGTCAGCTTACCAGGAGGTCACTGTGAGGGATGGAAAGCAGCAGCTTGATGAAAGTTTGCAGCGCGTTGTCCAGCGCGTCGTCCCCGTACAGACGGAAGACCCCAAAGTTGACGTAGCTGCCGCTGAGCGCGGCCTTCAGCATGGAGAAGCAGATGGAAATGCCCTTGAGCTTCAAGGCGTAGACTTGATCCTTTGGGACCTCCCCAAGCGTTAGGATACTATTCCCTGTATGAGCACAGAAACAGACTCAGCGTTTCAGCAATGGCATCCGGGAACTTTCTCCCTTGGGGTACAGGGAGAAACAAAGCAGCAGAGCTGCAAGGAACTACTGAGAAGCTGCTCACAGACACTGGTGATTCACATCCCGGTCAAAAGTTGAGGATCTCACTACACATTAACAGCCCAGTCCTAGCAGAAGCCGAGGAGAACCCAGCTCTGTGCATTTTTGTTGCAGAAATGGCACAGCAAGGGGCAAGAACTGCCCTCCACTTGCTTCACGGCTCCCCCTTTGCCACCTTGCACACTCACAGGGCTCATCTGAGCTCCCTGCTCATTGCTCTCGTTCTTCTCTCCCACTTGCACGGCGAATACCCTACCCAGAGGGCTTGCCTGCCCGGCCAACACGCTGAGCACGTGCGCAGCAAAACCCCTGGGTGCTGCTTCCCAGCCCAGCCTCCTTCTCCGAGCTGGCGAGTGCCCCAGCTCTCCCTTCCCAAGCAAAAGGAGGGCTCAAGGGCACATGGAGGCTGCCAGCTTCCCCCCTCCTGGCTACTCACCGTAAGTCGTTATCATTTTGCTTGTTTCTCGGAAAAGCAGGATGCCGTTTGGTGAGGACACGTCAAACTGCAGCCGTTGGGACCTGAGGGAAACGCAGGCAGTGACTATGAGCTCATGCACAGCAGAATGAAAACAGCACCAATACTGGAGCACCTCCATGTGTTGCTGTGGACTGGGGCACTCATCTCTGAAATCTAGCCACAAGAGTTCAACAGATTGCCCCAGAACATGGTTCATTCCCAGAGCAGGACAGGACACAGCCCTGTGGGCACAGACGAGCTTGGCTGTATGAGAAGAAAGGGCCTGTATTTCATGGACTTTAGGAATACTACAAGGAGGAGCATGGAAATACTGTCTTGGCGATTGTTACTAGGCTGCTGGACACAAACCCAGTAAACATCTTGGAAGAGAGCACTGCGGGGCAGGCTGACTATCTCCTATTCATAAGGGCACCGAGAACCCGGAGCTTGGCATTTCTCCCCTGCCAGGGAGCAGAGATGTTAGAATTGAAGTGCAGGGAGTTCTGCGGGTCACTTGTGAAGCCAGCACAAGGAGATGCTCCAGCAAAGTTAGTTCTACTGCTAAGATGCCACTTGGATGGACTGAAGATTCCAGCAGGACGGATTCTTGAGAGCTCTACAGCGACTGTGCCCGAACCCTCTGTCCTTCTGCTGGGCTCTAACATGGTCCCTTCCTATGGGGTTGTGCTCAGCTGGCCGCCTGCCAGGCCAGGCTGCTTCTCAGTGTCCTGCAGAGCGTCACAAGAGCCGCGGTTGTTCTGCTGCTGACCCAACAACGCTCGTTTTCAACACGGGTTTTAAATATGAATGCAGGTCGCCTCCATCTTACACGCTCAGGACACTTGGTGGGCTTCCTGATCTTGTCGCTTGGTCTAGCTGGATTGTGATATGGGACGGATATTGCTAATTTTCCTCCTTGCTGAACCAATGCCAGTCCCTGCCCCGCCTCAACACACTTCTTGGGGCACCCTGGGAAGTATAGATGGAAACAGGGAAAGCAGAAATACAACTGGGTCCCAACGAGCACCAAATGGCCGGAGCAGCAGACAGGCACATCCCTGCCACAGCGGGCAGGAACCAGAGCCTCCTACCTGTTATGGACCAGCTCAGCCATCAGCTTGAGGACAGGGGTAGTGCAGGCTGGGTCGTGGTACCAGAGCTCGATTGCCCGCTGCAGGATTGGCATGTAGGAGGGGTAGCTGCAAGGGGAAAGCTAAGGAGCTTTGGTGGCATGAAGAAAGGACGGCAGCAACTTCTACCAAAGCACAGAAGTGGGCTGAAGTGCAAGCTTGTGCCCTGCCTCCAAGCCTTGCAAAGCAACTTAAGGCTAAAAGTAGTGGATGCTACTAGTTAGGGGCTGCTTCGGCAAAGAAACGGCTCCCATCTGTTGAGGGAGGGGTACGAATGTTTCTTGCACTAGGGCAACCTGCTCCAGCCCCCGGGGACGCTCAAGCGAGCGGATCCCAGGCTCTCCAAGCAGCTGTGGTCTCACCAACAGGTCAAAGACACCAAACTGCTGTCTGCCTTAGTAATCAGGAGGAAAACTTCTGTTTGTTGCCGAGATGCACGTATCCCATTAAATACCTTTGGGATTTACAGGCCAAATCTCGAGGTGGTTCTTCTGACAGAGCAAATCAAAGCTATTTTAGAGCTTCCAGCCATGGTACTAGGTATTAGAAAAGTGAAATGAAACCCCACCCAATATTTAGCTTGCAGAATACGGTGTTTGGATCTGGCAGCTAGAGGCTTTCCTCTGACTGTCAGGGTGGCTCGAGTTGCAGGGCAACAGAAGGATACATCCATTCAAACAGCATCATGAAGCTGGTCTTGGCATTGAAGGCAAAGGCTATGCCCCTCAAGTCTCTCACCAAACCAACCAACGTTCTCTGCGTGACAGAAGAGACGACATTACAAGTTAGAACACAGCACACGGGTGGCAGAAGTGCCAGAAGCCTTAAGCTGGGTGCTGACCAGACTGGGGTATGTCATTCCCAGCAGTGGGAAGGCTGGCAGATTAGCCTTGCTGCTTAACTTAAGCAGTGCATCCCAAACCCAGCGAGTCCAGGGGATTTCACTTCTTCCCCATATGCTGGGAGGAAAAAGGCACCCACTCCAGCGACTACTCATCAGAGCAAAGAATGTGTCTCTCTTATCACAATTTATTTGTTCTCTCCTGGGTGGCTGAACTGGACAACCAACCCTCTGCAGAGACTGGAGGTTCTGTCTCCATAACATGGAGGTTCTGCCCAACTTACTTTTGCCTCTTGTTCATTGAAAGTGTTTGTGCTGAACATCTGTGCTACAGTCTCAAAAGCAGCTGTCAGGGGGAGCATGAACTGCTCGTACTGATCTTCATCCTCCCCTGCAAGAAGGAAATCAAGAGGGAACATGTTGTACACCCCGATAGCCACCCAGCTGCCTCAGCAAATGATGTGTCGAGGGCTGGCCAGCCCAGAGCTGCAGGGAACACATCTCCAGACAGAGGTGCTGCCACTGCTCATCTCCAGCTTGCTTGGGAAGAGCTCAGAACAAGCCCTGCCATCTCAAGAGAGCATACAATGACTTATGGCTGGCACAGAGCAACAGAGCCGCTCTTTAGTAGCTTCTTCCCTTTCCTTTTTCCTATCCCATTTGGCTTCTCCCCTTCTCACGCCCCTTCCTGGTCCTGTAGCTTCCTAAACGGCAGCACGCAGGCCCGTGTGGAGCCCACCATCCGAACCACTTGGCTCTGCTTCCCGGGAAAAGCCCATAATACCTAAATCCACCATGAGAAGACGCCCAAGCGCGGTGTAGAAGGTAGTCCGACATCTCATGTCAGTCAGGTTGGACTGATTGTTAATACCCAGGAAGGAAAAGTGCTCGCTCTGCAAACAGAGGAAAACAGCAGGGTTAAGAGTGAACTGCCAGGCTGAATGGGCTTCTGTGTTAGGCACTGAGTCATGTATGAATCCTCCATTCTTCTGTCTCTTCAAGAGCTGGCCCGCAGAGTCATTTTGCAAACGAGCAGCTCTTCACATGAATGGTCCCAGAGACTAAGCCAGCAGAGGGCAACACATCCCAGGCCGGAGATCCCGCCTAGGAAAGTCCTGGCAAAGCTTCCTGCCCTCTCACTTCCCAAGTGGGAGCTCCCCAGCACAGGCTGAACATGGAAAGCCCTGAGGTGCCTCCAGAACAGAGGGGCCTCCTGCCCTTCATTCCCAAGGGGTTAAAGCTGCTGAAAATCAGCCCTTTACAGACATTCTCTTATTACCAAGTAAGAGAATTACTCTTATTTTTCTGTTGCACGTTTCAGACTTTCCTGACCACAAGTGCAGCAGCACCAGCTGCGTCCTGCATTTCACCCTGAAAACAGTTGTGTTTCAGTACAGACACCCCCACCTTAACTCTCCTGGGACAAAAGGTACCATATAAATACAAGCCATCAAAATTGAGGGGCAGGCTTTGAGCAAAGAGCGAAGGAACGCAGCTAACTTCTCCTAGACACTCCTCTCATATCCTGGAAGCATCCAGGAAAGGGAGAAACTCCAGAAGTGTGTCCAGGTGTTATGGCCTGGGGATTTTCTCAGCGTGGAGGAGTTGGCTGTGAGACAAGAGGCAGAGGTAAAAGGACTTACCGTGTGATTGTTCAGCATGAACTGTACAGCGCTTAGTTTCACCAGCTTCCTAACGCTGCTGTATG
>JAVCKT010005245.1:0-21888 GCA_032273925.1 Rhynchotus rufescens
CTATCCTTTTATCCAATTATCATATCAAAAAAATCTAAAAAAAAAAAAAATAAAAAAAAAAAGCGAACAGCTCCTATAAATTATTCACATGATATTACAGTGTATGTCAGCAGTCTCACAGTGTTTAAAAAACTTAACTACAAGCCAATTAAAATGTAAACTGAGAAAGACGGATGGGGTTGGGTCGCTCTGGTGTGAACTTGAGCAGCTCATAACAATACACACAACTTCTAGACCTGCTAATTTGACAGCTACTTTCATCGGCAGAGGCATTTTCTTTCATTCTTTCTTTTTTTTTAAAATTTTTATTTTTTTAATGCCGTGTTTCTCTGAGGACAAGCAAGTGTCTATGCAGAAGGTCGATGCCCAGGGTCTCCCAGTGCTGTGCAGGCACTGGCTGCCAGAGCTGCTGGTTCAGAGCGGGTTTGTACAGCAGGAGAAGGGGCAGTCGGCGTCTTCCCTTCCTGGAGACACAGGCAAGTGAAGTTTTGCAAACAAATGACAGCAATTCAAGTGACAAAGCATATTTCCTAAATGCAGCCATGGATTTCTTGCAAAATAAAAAGAATAAGCACATAGTATGTTTGATTGCAGTGAGAAGAAATAAAATGGAGGACTACCCAGTGCAGCAAGTACAGCAAGACTGGACATCCGCTGAACTGGAGCACCGAGTAAGCCAGCCACAGGGGAGCTTTCATACTATCTGCTGATGACACTAATTTTAATCTTCATAGGTTAATCACAAGAACATCATTAAGGCGGATTCTGAACTCAGAGTCAGAAACACTGGGAGAAAACCTGAATAACTGAAGGCTATTTAGATGTAAGGTCAATATTTAAGGAGGGAAACTTAAGCCAAGCACAGCTAAAATCTTACAACAGGGAAACAGAAACATCTTGATCTCATTTTCATCTATGCTACTTTGTTGATGGACCCTCATAAACAAACCCTTTCCTTGTCTGTAAAATGGGTATAGTACATAAAAAACGTTAGATTGGGGCAGCAAGAGAGGCAGGCGTTACAGCGAGCTGCTTTTTCCCTCAGTGCCCTTTTTAAGAAAGGTGAAGGCAGCAGAAGGTTCCTTCTCCGTGACCATTCCCGGCCCAGCTACCGTAGCCAGCGGCTGCACGGGCAGGACCTGCTTCCCGCCTGCCCCGACCGAGATCAGGGCCTGGTCACAGCCACGTTCCTGGGAGGGCAGCAGGGAGACGCGGCCGGGAGCGACCGCGCTCGCCGGGCGGGCAGCGCGGCGGGACCCCCTCTCCTGCCGTGGACAGCAGATCCATCCTGAAGTGGATGGATCAACAAGGCCACGTCCATGTTTGATTCCCTCGCTCATCAAGGATCAGGTTGCCAATAAGAGATTCCTAGCCCAAACCAAGTTGGCCACAAGAAAACGGTCACTAAATGAGGTTTTCCTACTGTCCGTAACAGAGTTTAAGGAAGACAGAAAGGGCAGCCTTTAAAAACAGCCAATGTGTTTGTTGCAATTTTCTAATACAAAATACGATGTTTCTATTACAGAGATACTGTAATTTTCCATTTGGGGATTTCCAGATCGAATGTTTCCTGTTTGACAAAAAAGCCAAACTTTGATTTCTCCCCTTTACCCTGAGAGATTTTCAAAGAACACAGTTCTTGCAAATGGAAACAAGTCAGACACTCCACACAGGTCTGTCGCAGCTGGAGATGGGACAGACGGCCACGGGCGGCTTCGCAGGAGGAGCAGGGAGAAGTACGGCCACGGGCACCTCTTTACTCAAGGCTTAGAGCAAAGGCACGAGGGAGCCTCAAGAAAGACAGATCACTCTGCTTAGAAACCGCCTGTAAGGCTGGGATGGCCAACCAAGGATGGCAAAGTAGCTTCATTCCAAATGTTCTGCCTAAAACGGGAAAACAGAACCAAAGCAAGGACCACTTTTCCATTCATGTAATAGAAGAAAACTAATACAAGCAAACCCAGTAAATTTTTAATATAAACTTATGAAAACACATTGCCTTAGTATGTACTCGCTGCCCCACTTCTCACATTTAAAAAATTGTTTATGATAGCTCTGTATAAATTAAATTGTTTTCAAGATATAGTGAACCTACTTTTCAAAGGAAAATAAAAGTAAACATAGGTAGTAATCTCTGTATACTGCCAAATTCTCATTTGTACAAAGTACACAGACCCTAATGGGATTCATTTCTCCTGAGGTAAGTCTTGCCATGACTGTAAACCCTCTGCTAGCCAGTCAGTTGGAGGTATTTTCATTTCAGGCCCAAGAAGAAGGGCTTTACTGCTCAAAATATTCACTGAGAAACTCTTCTTTCTGAAAAGCATTGACAGAATGAAGGGAATTAGGATGCAGCACCTGAAATGATAGTTCCCTGAAAAGTGTTTTCTGTATAGCCAAATCTGAGTTTTTCTACTGACCTTTCTTGCTTTCCCTAATCCACCTCCATTTCTGGAATGACAGTGCTCATCATGTCTGTCATCTTGAATTCTTCTCAGCCCTAGAGCAAAGAAGCTAAAATTCTTATACACCTTGGTACTCTTCTTATCAGCCCTCCTTTCCCAACAGAGATGCTCTTCTTTGCTCTACAGAAAAACCACCTTCTCTCCTCAAAAATTATTTGTTTGTTTTACCTTTAACTGTAATTCAAGCCTCGATTCATCAAATGCTTAAATATCTACTTGACATGTTCAAGAACTGCCAACTCCAAAAGGACTTAAGAACCCATCTAAGTGCTGAACTAAGCTGAGCTGCAGCTTCTGTGAAATAGCTGAATCACAAAGGCCACACATTTCTCAAAATGAAGTATCCGTGTTTTCTTCACTCACTCTCTTTAAAGCTATTTATTTTATACCTCCTGTAGGCACTGGATTGGTCCCACTGTTCCAGCTACTTCAGATATTCAGTCCCTGCTAAATAACATTTATCCTAGGTCTCCCTACAGAAACACAGTCATGGTTCAGTCCTAAGCCTCTTGCCTGGGAAATACCTTAGGAGGTATTTATCTATTTATTTATTTATTAGCTTCCTACCGACAACAGCTCATTACAGCAGCACATCTTATCTTCTAATTGATCCTAGTTATATCTTAAACACTCCTAGCATCGTGTCAACCCTACAGTGTGGTCAATTGTCTGAAAATAGTGCCCACTTCCACGTGCCTTTATTACTTAAATGGTAAGATCAATAATTAAGAGTACCTAGCACCATCAAGCACCTGCTGACAAAAGCCTGCTGAAGCATGGCAAGAATAAAGGCGATTATCCTCCACATATTGCTTTTGTTGATAGTCAGGGCACCAGACATATATATATGTTTATATGCATATAGATACATTTTTTTTTCTTAAGAAAAGCAAAGTTCTTTCTGCTCTATTTGAATGTTAATGATCCTGTGATTGACCAGAAGTTCATTGCTTGGTGTTTTGATGGTGGGATCCAATCTGATAGCTTCCTCTTCTTCAGTTCTGTTTTCTTTCTTGTTCTATTTCAGATCCATTTTGATTCATTATATACATTCAATATATATATTGATTCATTATAAAGATGCCTAAAGATTTCATTTTATTCTATTAATTATATTACAGAATTACATGTCCTATTTCCTCCTACCCTTTGGGACTGGGTCACAATATGTAATATAAAATCACATTAGTTTAATGTCTGAATTATAATATCGACTCGATATCTAAACTAGTTACCAAGTCAGTATCTTAATAATAAAATCAGTAATAAAAGCCACATGGCTATCCCTTCTTTGAGGCAAGCGTAGGCTTCACTATAAGCTAATTTTAACTGAGAATTTTAATGAGAAACTCCAAGTAAGCTGAGAGGTTAGAGTGAAGGGATAGTGAACCACACAAAATAAATGTATTTGCACTAAGAAAAAACATCCATTTTGTCTCTCATTTTCAAGCCAAGAGAACTTGATCACTTCAATAAAAGGACTATTTAGAGAGTGAAAAGCTAGCAAATCATCCACTCATCCCGCGCCTGGAGATGTTCAGTGCTACAGAACAGGCACACTGCCTTCTCAGAGAAAAAGTGTCCAGCTCCCGAGTTTGTCACCCAGCTGTGCATTGAAATCCATTTTTTTTTCTGTCAGCTTTGTAGCTCGCTAGCTTTTCTTTGAACTGATGAATAGCACAACTACTTGATTCATTACAGTTTATAATTGTGAAAGAGAGTCACCGTCATCTGCACAGTCTCCATATGCTGAAAACCACAAGACTTTCAAGCCTGCTTGTTTGGGTTTTTTTTACATTTGTAACCTCAATTTTATTGTTCAGGCAAAAAACACTTCTTGGAGCCAAAAGTGAAATAAAACCTATGTCCTCTTCACACCCCCAGGATGTCTAGCTAACCTGAAAGGCACCTAAGAGGAAAGGTTTCATCTTTTCAAATACTTAAGGTAAGAGTGTGTCTTCTAACGTCTTGAGGGTTTTTTTTTAGAAATGCAGCAAAATGCCTCTCTATGTTTCCCACTTTGATGGGGGATGGATATAGCCTCTCATATATTCATTGACCTCAGTGAACCAAAATGTTTTTCTTGCATTGAACAGAAAAGAAATCTCAAATTTATAGTGCAAACTTGAGCATGAGACAGCTTACCAAGACTCTGCACACTCAGGATATTGTATGAAACTGGCAAGAAATCAAGCTTAGTTCATAGCATTTTATCTCATACTCAATTATCTTCTGAAACCTTTGATGTGGTCCATTTTGCGGTATTACTCTATTTTTCTCATTTTGTTATTCTTACTAGCTTATCTTTGGACTGGAAATTACAACAAATGGCCACTCACAGGAGTGTTTAACATTATCATGTCACAGTAACAAGAAATGTGATAAGGATAATAATTCTCAATGCATAATAGTACTTCTGGTCAAAACAGTCAGACATTGATGCTGCAAGTTCGATTCCTCAATGGATATATTCAATCATGTGCGTGTAAATGGTAGGATTGCAAGAGCCATTCTTTAGAAACCCCAGTCATTCGATGAAAACACAATTGCACGACTTGAGCTTTCTATTTAGGAACTGAGCCTCTGTATTTAGGGAATCTATAGGTCTGAATGTGACATCTGCTTCCACCTACATCAAAGTACACACAGGTACTTGTACCTGTGCATCAAAGTACACACAGGGACTATTTTGTCCCATTCCCTACACCACCCAAAGTAACCTGTATTTTGTATTGTGAGCACCAAAAGGGCAGTTTGCTCAGAGCCCCATACGCTTTCAGGCTGGTTGTTTTTGCCAGAACTGCTTCACCCGTTATTAATTGTCACCAACATCAATGCTTGATGTTGTATTACACAAAATGAGTCATGTCTGTTCTAATAACAAAGAAAATGCTTCATGGAAAAGATTCAAAGCTTGTGCAACACATAGATTGTCTTTTCTTTTTAATATGCTAGGCATTGGTTGTGGCTCTGGACTTTTCAGAAGAGATCAGCAGGACTTCCACAACAGTCACTTCACACTACAGAATAGCCCTTCCTATTGCCAAAAAGTTGTTAAAATCTACCGTAAATCAGTGATATCTCCTTTAAGGAGGCAGGGAGGAAGGGAGGACGAAAATAAAACGTTATCTCAGTGCAGCTCATTTTTTTGAAGTTGTCTGCTTTTAGCAAGTTCTGTCCTATTTAATAGCTTTCAGAGTCAAGAAGGTCTCAGGTAGACCCAAGTTACCCAACCACATGAGCAATTAGTTCCTCCAGACACTATGTCTGTTGTAATGTAGTTCACTTAACTTCACACGGTGAATCAGTTCACTTTGATGCCTTTTTTTTCCCTTCCCTTCCCTCCTATTATTTCTTTTCCTTGTCTCCTGGCAGCCGCCTGTCTTGACACTTGACCTCCACTTGCTCCACGGATTGACTGTTTCAGGCACTGCTGGAGAATTAAAATCGGTCCCTGTTCCCCTGGGAACCCGAGTACTCCCCCAAGCTCAGCGCCAAAGCCAGGTCTTGCAGATGCAGTGTGAATGCTGCTGCTTCCCTTGCCTCGACAGACCCTTCATTGGGAATGCAGTTGCTGTTCCAACCTGGACCTGAAATGAGACAGCAGCTTCTCAAAGACATCACACGGGGCTGCAACCTCAGCTGACGATTTCCAGAGCATCTCAAAACTCAATGCAGCAACAACCTGCCCAACGCGCAAACAACTAACAATGCGGAGAGGCGTCCCACATTCTATGGTTTGCTTGAAAAAAAGATGTTGTGATAGTGTGCCTGATCAGCCTGGGCTTTTGGAATAAAACACTGAGATTAACCAAACAGGAAATAACCCCAGCTCCACCAGCCGAGGGATGACCACAGTTAATTGAATTGTTTGCTTAAATATCAGCGTATACAGAGTCTTATAAAAGGCCAAGTACTGGTCTTCCAGTCTTTAAAATTAAAGGCACTAAGGCACTTGAGAGCCATTTCCTTACTGCCTGTCAAGTAGTATCTCTATCAGATACTACATATTGCTAAACCTCATTCGTTTGTCATTGTCATTGTATCTTGATTAACTAAATGTATTTGGGCTTTTTCTCCCCAAAGCCAGGCACTGTCCTATACTTACTTATTTTCATGTCCTCCAATATCACCTTTAAAGGCTAGTTTTAGGAATATGCTTGTCTCTAGGTAAAGAGAAAGCCCTCAACCCCTGAACGTTGCTAATATGCATTCTTCAAGTTTTGTTCAAACATCCAAACTTCTATCACTTTTTGCTATATTGCTATTTATCCAGTATAACCAGACAAGTTACTTCCTTGAAATACACTGGTTAATGCTCTCTCCTGTGAAATATATATATATATATATATAATATCTTTGGTTTTGTTCAGGGATTTCTCGGGGCTGTTGTTGTTCCAGCAGCTATGAGCTCATTTTCAGTTGCCAGAAGGGAGTTTCTCCCCATGTAGCTTAAGGCATCGCACAGGGAAGTGTCTGTTCTAGCTCATCCTGTGGTTCCTTCTGCAAGCAGTGGAAAGACTGAAGAGAGCTGCTCCACTCCAGGTTTCCGACGCTGCATGCATTGCATCGCCACCGCACCATGCATTGGCCACCACGGAGGCCCAGCAGCAAGGAGACATCAGGAATAGGGAGCAGCATAATGAGACAGACAAGGAGAAGAAGGAAGCCATCAGCACGTGCTCTGAAACGTGTGATCAGCCCAGCCTTGGCATCTTGGATCCTCCTGCTCCCTCTCCCACTGCATCGGACACTTCATTACCCTCCCCTTGGCTCTGAGGTCTCCCCAGCCATGTCCCTGACACTGCAGTTGCAATCGCTGAAGATGAAGGACTATAATTCAGTCAGCTGTCCCTTCTCTTAGGCACAATGAAATTAAAATCTACCTATACTGCAGAAAAACTTTGAGCCAGACCAGACATGGTGGATTTTCAGTATTTAACACGAAAGCTAAATCCTCCTATCTGAGTCCCTCCAGATGCTGTTGAGTTAACAGTGTTCCATCCATTTAACTTTCACTGGAGTGTACTGGATCAATTTTCCATCTTGTCTACATGCATAGTGAGTCTATTACAATTACAACAAGAGATTTCTGTTGACCCCAAGAGATGCTGTTTGCCTCATTAGAACATGCAGCTCAAACCCAGCCAAGATGGTTATTCCATGGATGTGCTTGCTCATATTTACCTCATCAAGAGATACTAATGCTCTCAAAACCTATTTTTCCATCCTGGCCACCTGTTTTTATCTGCATTGCAGCCACCTACTCATGATTCCAGCAATAAGTTTGTGGGTGGCACTGAACTGATGTTGACAACCGGCAGCCGATGGGAGCGACCGCTTTCTGAAACAGGAAACAGAAACTGCTCCAGGTAAATTAGTCATCTCCTTTAAGGACCAGTTTCTGGTAGCATATTAGCAGTGAATGGCACTCCTTTCCATAAGGGGCTGATTGCATTGCACTCACTTCACTGGCAATCATCCTGGGCAAAAACAGCAGCATCTCAGATACTTTGATGCTGTGATGATGAGGGACCATTTGGAGCGATTATGAAAAAACACTTGCCAAGGAAACAATTGCATGCACGGCATTTAATTTCAACTACTTTTTACCACGTCATGCGGGCTACAGGGTTCACATGTGCTACATATTTTTCATAGTCTGAAGAAATGCATGATACCATTGCCAATTTCTAACATGCCACCAAAGGACGAGCCTAATGGTTGTTCCAAAGCCCTTTTGCAGGCATCTGCCAGGAGCGTGAGGTTAAAACTCTCCACACAAACAAGTCCCCTGCACACGAAACACAAATAGGGACTGAAAAGAGAATGCTTTTTCTTAAACAAAAGCATTCCCCAAGGGGAACATATTTCAGAATCAAACTGAAGAAGGATTTAATAAGAAACAGCCTGTTCCAGTCCCTTCCTTCTTTAATGTAAAATAAACACAAACCAGACCTCTCCTATAGAACATGACCATTCCCTCTGAAAAAATGGAAAGGAATTCAAAGGTCTCCATGGAAAGCCTGGTTGTCAGAAAATGAAGGACGAGAGTCTTGTCCATCAGCCATCTTGGAGAGGTGTGGACCTCAGTCTCTTGCAGAATGCAGGACCCACATCGCAAAATTCACCAGGTGTCCCCATCCTGGTCACCACATCTGCGTCCTCTGAGGTGCTACCATCCGCTGTGGCCAAGGGAGCTCAGCACCTCGTGGAACATCAGGCCAAAGGGGGCCCTGGAGAGCAGCACCTCATGTCCTCATGTCCTCCTCCACCCCAGGCACCTTCTTCATAACAGCTGCACCTACCTCCAGCAAGCAACTGGCCAAACAAATTCTCCTATTTTGCTGTTTCTAGGAACCAGACATTTCCAGCCTAATATTAAAAACACACACACATTATTATTATTATTATTATTATTATTATTATTATTATTAGTAGTAGTAGTAGTAGTAGTAGTAATAGTTCAGGAAAAGGGTTGAGGAAAGAAGCCCTCTGTGCCCAACAACAGCTTTTTCTGCCAGATGACCGAGCCTGCCACGTCAGACGGGCCGGCCGCGTGACTCGCTCCCCACGCCGGCCGCGCTGCGAGGACCGTGGGGAAACCTGGCAAGAGGCTCCTTCGCCAACAGCAAACCCGGCGTGCAATAAAAGCCATCTGCAAAAGTGCCAATTATCCTTCTCCTCAAATCATTATGTTCCATCGAGTTTTGCTGACAAGCAAGTTATGCCACATTTTAATAGGCAATAAAATGTATTATTAAATAATTAGTAGCTAAGAAACAGAAATTAGAGGGCACTTCCTCTCACATACATCCCCCTAGTACTTCAAACTATTGATTTAAAGGCAACTCGATCCTCTAAAGAGGACCAAATGGAACCTGATACAGCAGTTTACCAGGAGACAATTACAAAGCGGACAATTGTGTGCAGGGAAACGAAGCAGGAGGAAATTCTAGAGCCTTCCAGGCCGCTCTGTTATACCTGAATCCCCCCTAAAGAGCTGAAATTTCTCCAAAATCCTTCCAAAGCCCGCTAATTGCAGTGTTAAAGGTAAGGCAGTATCGATGTCTCCCCTCGCCTCCCTCCAGGTAATGCTGGCTGCTTGTTCAGCCTTGAAGGTACGGTCGCGCTGACGGAGAAGAGCCCCGCTAAGACCAATTAAGGTCTTTACTAAGAGGCAGAGAAGAAGACAAATGGAGGCAGAAAGCCCGATTACAAGGAACCTTTGTACAGCTGCAAGGCAATTAGGAGAGTCTCAGGGGCTGCCCAGCGCCGTACCGGCCCGCACGGGCTTTTACAGCTTGTCTAAACTTGGCACAATCTGTCTCTCTCCGCTTTCGGTCGGGTGTAAGGGAGCACCCCGTATTAGTGTCATGTGTCGGCCGATGGCTCGGTATCGGTTTCCACGAGCATGTTAGATCTGCGGGGCCAGGCTCCAGCTCCCCGGCGGATGACAACAGCTTTCTGCAGGCGGCCCTGGCTTACACGGAAAGAAGATACACCCCAGGTTGAACCACGATAAAGATCAGAACCGGCTCTTTCGGGCGTCTTTTATTTGCCTAATGCTAATCCCCAGGATGTCTCGAATTTGCTGCACTGTCGAGCATAACTTGGCACTGAGCGCGTGAGAGGTGAAACTGTTAGTGCTGGGCTTGGTGGAATAACAAACTGGGTGCTCCAAATGGAAAACCCGTCGTGGTCATCGCTCCTTGGGCAGCCCTCCGCATGCTCAAGGTGTCTGGATTGATCCTAAAGTTCAAAACACGGAAGGGGTGGTCACGTGAATGTAAAAAAAAAAAGTCTTTAATGAAACTAGTCTTTAATGAAATTAGTCTTTAATGAAAATACTAAGTCAGACACCCACTCCCCTGCTCTAGAGAGCCTCGCACGTGATTCCCTGATGTTTGGTATCCACCGAAGGTGCATGGGGAGAGCGTGTCACCAATGGCCCAATGGTACCTACAGACCTCCAGTCCTTGCTGCCTCATGCTCCCAGCAATAACCATCTTCGATTTGGGTGTGCTCTCCCTCATGTCCCTCCAATACACCCCGACAGCTCTGCCTCGGGCACACCGGAGGGCTGGCACGCGAGCGATGCGCCCGCGACCCGGCTCCCGTGTCCACGCGGCCAACACCACTCGCCGGAGGAGCCCGTCAGCATCGCACTGCCGCATCTTGCCATGATGGAAAAAGACTTCGAGGGCCTTCGCCCAACGCCGCAATCTGCCTGAATAAACCCAAATTGCCTGCATTTCTCCAAAGAAGCATTCACTCACCCCTGTACTCCCACGATGCCTGGTCAAAGCATTGCAAGAAAAGCGCGCTCCAACTTTTGCTCTACTGATACATAAGTACAGTCACTTCAGCTAAAGAGACATAAAGTCGCTCTGACACTTGGCAACTTGATTAAATCTGCACTGAGGTAGCACGTTGCACCGCACGGCCTTTAACATGGAGGATGGAAATAATTAAGTTTTAAAGCTAACTGGTGAAAGATAATGCCAAACGCGGTTTGCTGCTGCTGCGCTGATAAAGGAAGGGGGATACAATTGAACATTAATTAGGTACAAGCAAACATCTTTGCTAATAGCTCGTGTTCTCGTTCCCAAAATGTCAACAACAGATATTAGTGCCAGATGCTGGTGCACCGCCTCCCGTGACCAGGAGTGGGACATGGCAATGGGCTGAGGTGTGCGAGGAAAGCGCCAGTGCTGTCTGGGGGGCCCTGAAAGCCAAAGGAAAATGGGGACGTAGCCTTATTTGGGAGCCACGGCCAGCGCAAGCACTGCAAGGCCAGTGCTTACGACACTCAGGGCTTTCTAGTTAGCAAGCATCCTCTGCACGCGTTGCTTCAAGGATGCTACTCAAGCTCGCAACCTCGGGGCTCGTAACCTGCACAAATTTCAGGAGGAAAACCTTTCCACGCTGCATGCAGCGTCATCCGAGCTGTGATGCTGCTGGAGCAGCGAGAACCACGGCGGGACACGGCTTTGGCTGCTGCGTGTTCAGGGTTAAGCTGGCCCCACCGCAGGGCTTGTTGGGGTGAAATACAGAAACTGCAAAACCAAAAACCTGGAGAGAAGGAAGTGAATCCTCAACCCTACCTCAGCTCAAGGTATAACATTATGCAAAGCAACCCTGAGCCAGCGGCACCAAGACCCGCTCCGCAGCACCACGGGATGGCATCAACTACAGCTCCCGAAAAATCTGTAAATAATGCACTTCCATAATGATATTGGAATGGAAGTTTAATCAAATCAAGTAGGATCCTTTCAAATATCACTTATCCTTTAACCACAGTTTCCAAACCTCTTAAATCCTGGCTTTTCTTTTAATCTCACATGAAAATTGTATTACACTAATACTGTTTACATCTCATTTCCTCTTTTCCATGTAAAATATCACTAACTACATTTCATTTCTCTCCCACTGCTCTTCCCCCATGCCCTAAATCCCGCGGGTCTCACATGGCTCAAGCTTTGCTATTTGCAGCTTCCAAAACAGCCCCCGGTTTGGCAGCTAAAGCAGCCTGGAGAGTAAAGGTGCTGTTGGGGCTGGGCCCGTCCTTTCTGGCCAGCTGGGTGCTGCGAGGAAGCCCAGGCTCACAGCAGGTTTGAGGCCAGCAGTTTTACATCTCTGGGTAATGGGCTGGCAAGGAGCACAAGGGCAGAAACGCAAAACTGCTCTTACCCTGGATTCTCTAAGACACACTATAACACAGAGGACTCTGCAGTACCCAGGATGTTGCTGTCCCATTTTCAAATACAGATGATAATTTGTGAAAACCTGAATAATCACATGCTTCCAGTTGGACTTTAATGGGAGTGGACAAAAGCCAAAACCTCCAGGCTAAAAGGGCTAAAATCCAGCAATTTTGATGAACTCATAAACCATGTCGACCCTGGCTCCAGGACATCAGCCCCTAAGTCTTCTTCTTGCCCAGTCTCAGCACAATTTGGAGCCCATCTGCTCCCCTGTGGAGGCTCCTAAATCCCTCGTCCCCAAAACACAGAAGATGGAGAGAAGCAGCAGGCTCTAGGAGAAGCGGTGCCCAGTTCTTCTGATGTTGGGATATGTCCAACAGGGATTTCACCTGAGACTAGAGGCAGTTTGGAAATAAGGCAGGGTCTTCATTTGCCCAACCTTTTGCTCCCAAACCAGCTCCTTATTTAGTTGTCTGGCAGCTAAGAGGAATAGCAAGCTACAGGATTTTCATTAATCCCACTGATAAAAGCAAAACCACCCCAAAATAGGGTCTGAATAAAGATATATTTACGTTTGAAGAGATACCTTTCATTATTTCATCTACTTTCTAATTTTCTAGACAGAGGTTTTCAGCTCTCAGGCTGTTAAAATTGCAATTTTTGTCAAGTAAAGAGAAGATCATTCCAAAAACAAAGGCACAACCACTGGCACCAGTGGACTTGGAGCTGCCATGCAGCACCTCTGTGTCGGGAGGAAAGATGCTGCTCCTTTAAGGACATTCTCCTCAGAAACGCACAAAATCCTTGGAATCAGCCTGAAAGAGAGGCCAAGGACATTCCTTCCCAAGCATTAGATTTGGTTTCACATGAGATGATTAGACTCATCCATGCTAATTACACTAGAAAGAACTAATTAGAAAAATCTACCATTCCGCTAATGAGGGCTGGGCCTTAACTATCTCAGCGCTTAATTTTTCAGGTTGTAAAATATTGCTTTCCCCCGGCCCCCCTCCCGCCGGCACCGCGACGGCTCTCGCGCTGCTCCCGGCGCTGAAGAGCCCTACGGAAACGCTGGGGGCTCCTCCGTGCAACGAGAGCGGCGGCCGGGCGCGGGGCACGAGCTGCAGCCCCCGACCCGGCGGTGCCCGCACCGGTGCCCCATCCTGCTCATGCTGCCTTCCCAGAACGCTGCGTCTTGCCCCCGTCGGGAACGCGGCCGGATACGGGGTCTCGCGCGCAATATTATCAAGGTGGGAGGAGAGATTATTAGAGAGCTGTGATATCACCTGATAAGGGCAGACGTCGCCGCCAAGGGTTATAGTGTTTAGCGGGAAGCTGCTGGAATGAGCATAATGAAAAGCTAATAAATCAGAGGCCTTCATTATACACTAAACTCATTAAGTTACTCCTTGAAAACGGCAAGGCAGACAAGGCGCAATGTTGTCAGACGAGCGATGCTAAAAGCTTTCCTGAAAAAGATAAAGGCAAAGGCAACCTTGGAATTTTTTTGCCATATTTACCTGCTTAGCATCCACTCGGGCATTTAAGGAAAGGCATGAGGGCACAGCGATGTGGTGCAGCACCCATCCAGCACAGCAAGGGTGCTCTGCAAGAGAGGGTCTGCCTGGCACGGGACCAAGACCCACCTTGGTAACAGGATGTGTGAAATTAGTGGAAACTGAAACGCAAGATCTTCAATTTGTAGGGAAAGAAAAAAAAAACTTTGAAAAAGATCAGATGCATTTCTATATTGGATTTTTTTTACTTTATTTCCTCCTCCCCCATATATTCATTTTCCTCCAAAGCTGTTAAACGAAAACTATTTGAATGTATGGCCAGTTTGAGTCTGATTTTCAATCGTTTTAAAAAGACAGGAGCTGGAATCCTAACTGTGTAATAGTAAAAATGTAATGAGAAATCCAGAACATCTCTGATATAGTTAAACCTATGACAGCAGTTACACAGAAGCTGAGTGTAATTGGTCTCAGCCTTCCTTCAGTCAAACTCATGTGAATCAGAAGGAAATCATCCCAAATTAGTAGCTTTACACTAGTGATTAATTATCCTGATTTCACTGTATCTTCTATGGTGGGCCAATGCCTTTAAAAAACTGAGTTATGTAATCCTCATTTTTAAAAATATGCGAATAGAGACAATGTATAAATTTGTTTAATCATCTACTGCTCTGAAGATTTAAAATTATTATGCAATGAAGCCATATATATGTACACACAAAGAAAGAGGGAGGAATACAGCAAATGTCACCTTTTGCTGACTGACCTCATTAAATATACCCACTTCTAGGCCTAAAACAGAAAACGGGGGCTATGGAATAAAACTGGGAGCAAAGCAGTAGATGGGTGTTGCACAGAGGAGGAGTTTGCAATGGATGGGTGCAGCGTGGAGGCTGCTGCCGGCATTCAGAAATACCCATATGAGGAAACCCAACCAACCACAGCCAGCGGAAACATCTGAAAACCTCCCCGTTTCCCTCCATGGGACTGACACACAGGACTTATTTTTTTGAAATGAATGAAGCCAGAATAATATAAGAAATCTCAATATTGGTTACAGTTGATTGCACCTGAAGTCCGAGCACTGGGGAAAAGCAGTGCGTTGGTAGCAGAGCCTTCTCTAAGAGAAGTTAGCGAGGGGTTTTAACACCTTGATGGCATTTGGGTGGCCTCTGGAACAAAAGCAGTGCATCTATGGGTGGGTGACAGAACAAAATCACCCTGACTGCATCGCTGTATGCGCAAACAATTTACCTTGGACACTGCATGCATCAAGATCATATTTTGGAATATACATCCGAAATGCATATATTGCTCATCTGTAGCTTTTCCGTTGCCTTCTCTACAACCTTTCGCAGGCCTAATGTGGATTCTGGTGGGGCAGTTTGGTCTCAAACCCTGTGTTCCCAATACTGCCAGTTCAGAAGAATTTATTTTTTTCTGGAGAAGACCAGACAGCAACTACTGGAATTGCCTTTGAAAGCACATGATGGACGCTGGAGTAATGTAGAGCAAAAGAGAAGCTTTGCTTGTGAAGACGTCTGATCCACCTGCCCATCATCATCACCTGCCTCTTCAGGCTTGGAAGAGGAAGACACCACGTCAGGGGCACTTATTCCCAGACACATTATTATTATTTCCTGGAGGACACGGTGTCACTACTCCCTGGAGGAGCTGCCTATCGAAGGAGATGCTCCAGGTACATGAACGAGCTTCTGCCAAATCTACCTGGGAAGTAACATTTTAAGGTAAACCAAAGAAAGAGGAGATGGGACAAGTTAGGAGAAAGAGGATCTGCAAAAGCAGCCTCTATCAGCACGCCATAGCCATGACCTTCAGAGCAGCTTCCCTATGGTCCTGATGATAAAATATTTGGGAGCATAGAGACCTTATCAACCCGCAGGACGTGAGACTTGTTTTTAAGACTTACAGCAATAATAAAAAGCTTACATACTCCCTTCACCCAGCCCCAAATAGACAACCTTTATTATCTGTTATGTCAGCTGTGCCTAGGAAAAAAAAAATCAAGTGAAACACTGTGTACCCTTTAATAGTTAATCCTCTAACATGTAATTAGGCATTCATATGACAATCAGAACAGGACTATATTTCATGTTTGCCTTCCCTTTCAAAGCCTCTACTAGAGGGGCACTTACTCTGTCAAATCTGCTATAGTAATCAAAACATTGAAATTACTTCTTTCCACACTAAATATACTGGAACTGGTTGTTTGATTAAATGTAGAGCAGAGAGTGCAATTTGCTAAATTACAAGTATTCTGAACATGTAAATATAGTTTAATTACTGCAATTAAAGAAGATTACTGGAGATTGGCAGATGGGAATGTAATGCTGTTTTAATTAGAGTTTTTAATGCACTGTAACATAAGCATAATATTAACCCTTTATCCTAGAAAGGGCTGGCTAGTCTCTGAAAAAATATTCTTTGAAAAAATGTACTGGAGCTGCTGTTTCGTAACAAGACTTCAAGTCAATTCACAGTAAAGTGCCAGGGTAATTTGGGAGAGTTTCAGACATTATTTGTAGTACATGGGCTGCAGAATAGATACATTCTGGAGCGCAGTCAGAAAGAAAAACCTGCCCAAGTTGGGCACGTTGTTTGCGCCCTGGAAGAGGAAACGTAGGAAAATACAGCATTTGGGTGGATGGATTGTGTTTCATAAAAAGTGCAATCATCGCTACATCACTAGGGACTCAAGACTCTTTCATGAAAGTTAAAATACCTCTCTCAAAGATTTACAAAACATGAAAAGAGAAAAATGTTTCAAAATGCATTAGTTCGATTTTGAAAAACTGCTGCACAGAGACACAGAACAATATTGCCCGGGGCCTGGGTTATTGCTACTCAGTCTCCAGAACAGTATTTGTTTCATAAAGTAATATTCCAGAACGTACTAAGCAATTTTTGTCATCTTGAAAGCTATCACTTGCAACATTTTATCCATTTAAGTCAATAGTCCATTAGAAATTCTAATTGAAAGTTCAATACTCTGCTTGGGATCCTACAATAGGGGTTGCCTTTGGAAAGCCATTTAAAGTCTTAATCTCTTTATCATTTGGTATTTTGAAGCCTAACTTTGTTCTTGTTAGGCAGATCAATGGCATTAATTTACAAAATGGGGGAAAATGTCACCCTTCATCGTTTAAATCTCAGCGCGGCGAAGAGCCGCGTAAGCGAATCCGACCGTTGCTCTCCCATATTAGCAGAAAACGGTGCCATGGGAGGTTTGACCTACAAATTTTAATTACTGCATGAAAAATTCAGCTCCTGGAGATGAATAGAGACTTGAGGAAAAGCAGACGTCCACCTTCTGCGTGCTTAACTCTTCAAAGGCTGCGTCCGCGCATGAAGCAGCCGCCTTCAATAGGTGAAGCCTGCAAGGTGCAAGATCAAACTGCACCAGCAACTGAAGAAAAGGATTTTACCCACAAAGTAGCATGGTGTGAGTCCAAAATAGATGGACACTGATGTCCTTGAGGCTATAAACATTTTGACCCAGCAAGAAATTTAAAACCAGCAAAAACTAGAGGCTTCTATAAGCAATACTGAAAATCTTAGGTTAATCACATGGACACACTCCATGAATTACTCCGCATAATACAAGTTTCCACATTTCAAGCTAAGTTGGCCTTAAAAAAAAATCATACCCAACCCAATGTTATTTTACAAAGGTTTATCTCTTTTCGTAGCATTTGTCATCTTTTACGCCATTTACTGTATGCATTCTGGTGTGTGCCAGACTGGGCCGTACACATCCGTGCTTTCCAAGACATACACACAAAAACCAAAAAGAACTCAGAGTTGGTCATTATAATGCAAAACTAGGTGCTTTCCCCCACCGGCAGGGAACAGCAAAATGATTGTGCTGCCCTGCGGGTGCCGCAGGTTCAAGATTGCTCTTGGAATTTTTCCATTCCAGAGATGGCAATTATTTGTGGTTGGGTGATGCAGGGTGAATAGAAAACTCCCTTGTTATTTGAACCACAAATTAAGGATTTGGATCTCCAGATCTGTGATGGCTACTCTGATGGTCAGACAAGCAGGGGGGGACAAAGAGAGGGGATAAAGAAATGAGCGTGAGGCCCAGAGGGGCAGCCTGGGGGGCCAGCAGCCCATTAAGACGGCTGGGGGGTCGCGGGCACCTGAGTGTCATCTGCATTTGTGTGCAAGGATGCGAGAGGCACAACTGATCAATGCGCTCCTTTTATAATCTTCCTGTATCCTCCTGGCCACAGCCAATTCCAGCACAACTCCTTGATCCCAACACCATGAACTTCCCAACACCAAACAAGCTTTAGTACCTTTGACTTGGCTCCCTCATTTTCAGAATTAAAGCACAAACAGAACCAGGGAAGTTAAGAGAGATTTATATTCTGTTATTTCCTGTGGATCAGGTTGATGTTGGGTATTTCATTTAGTAGTATAACTTGGCATCAATGCATCTTTGTGGATTGAGATTGAGGCCTTATTCGAAGTCCTGTGAAAGCAGCGCAGGGGACGATCCCTGCTGCTAGCGGCTCACAGCACACAGAGAGCGAGGCCAAAGCAGGGATTTTCCAGCGGGAGACTCCCTGTATGGCAGTGACCAAGGGAGGAAGAGACACAAGAACTCCTGAATATCCTGACTCCACATCGCTGGGAAAGCATTGCTCCCATGACATGCTAACTTCAGACACCCTATTACACTTGGCGTTGGGTAAGCCAAAATTGTCGCTACCACTTCAAACAGTAGCTTCTTTGTCACATTATTATCCAACGCAAGACAGCAATTTGATTATAGGATTTAGTCACTCAAATTGCTATTGTGGAACATCTTGGGTGTAGTTTCAGGTAGCTTTCAGCTCGGTGCCTCAGCTGAGACTGGAGCAACATATTCAACCCGGCGCATTTGCAATCTCTTGACTGGAACACACTGTAACGTAGCAGGGACTGAGCACCCCTGCATGCTGAAACGCACCACACACAGCGTAACGGGCAGGATCAAACCGCCAATCTCTCCTCTTATTAGCAGTGTGAAGCTGGATGGCAGGACAAGAACCACCACCTTAAAACCTTTGCACTATATCTTAATAGCAGTGTTAATCAATCGCCAGCGACTGGCATTAAACTTGGTGGTGGTAATTGCAGGAGTGTTCCCAGCTTCACCTCAAGTTATTACCGCATTTTCAAAAATGCATTAGGGATATTAATATGTTTTTGTCACTTAGAAAGTTGGTCAAAATAAAGGATTTCTAATGTTCAGTGATACTTCCCTCTTTTCAGACTTTCTTAGGTAGCAGGTTTTCTTGGTAAGCAGCCTTTGCAACTGTTTCTGTCTAGGAAGGAAAATATTTCTATAGGTTTCACACAACAGATAATGTTTCCATAATGCTATTATTTAGGAATGATTCTCTAGAAAGGGCTGGGATCCCTTTCTGGATTGCCAGAAACCATACAAAATCTTGATGTACCTTGGGACCCTGCCTCAAAAGTGACAGTGTCAAATAGACTTCATTCCTAGCTTCAAGACTTAGATCCCATGGTGGTCCAAGGCCTCAGTTTTAGAGCCCGAAGTGCCCCATAAAGTTCTGCCAGTTTGGGAAAAGCAAAGAACATCCCCGCAGAGGCACATGTGGAGCCACCGTGCCCTTCCCAACACGGCTGGTGGTCTTCGCACACCCTTGATCCTCAACCAGCGCCACGCGCCGCTCCTGCAAATCCCAGATGTTTCCAGGAGAGACAAGGCCCTGGAACTGCACCAAAACCTAGCTGCGTGGGAAGGGTTAAAACAACCTGAGTAGCTAAACCCCTGCAGCTATCATATAAGCCAGCCGCTTTTAGACAAATTGAGCAAAATAGTCCTTTCAGCTCAGCAGGCACATGACTAGCCGCACAAAGGAGTCCTTCTAGAAATCCCATGAATACCCCCATTATCCCAGGGATTGAGCACAGAGCCACGCATTTCACGCCCACTGCCACCTGTGATTAGCTTTTTTGCAGTTATTATGGAGTACTTTGATGGCAATGATTGTTTAAAGGCCTCAACAAGCGTGCTAATGTGACTTGAGGACTTGACTCCTTTTCATTCCCTGGTTGCTCCAGCTATCACACTAATTTACTTCAGGCAAAGGGGACAATAATAATAATAAAAAAAATCTCCTCAAAGAAATCACTTAGCATAAAATTGATTCAGTCTCTTAAAGAAACCCATACCAGGATCCCATGTTAAAGTAAATTAGATATATGATCAAACAAAGCTAACAGTCATTTGAGCTTCAGACTCTTGTGTAGCACTTTAGGTTTTTAACAGAATCAGCCAAAGAAAAACAAAAAGGTAGAAGTAAAGAAGGGTCAATGGGTTTGCATGGATTTTTCCTTCGCTCTGCTTGGTGCTTTACAGTACAGACATGAAGCAAGATGTTAGCTTCAGGGTAAAAAAAGGTATTTTATGTTTGCAAGCAGTTCTTCCAGCATGGAGCACATTGCACTCCTCAGTACAAAACAACCTGATGCTGAGGGAGCAGTAAAAGGGATTGGGGGGCCCAGGAGAAAATGAAGGCTGCCATGGTGAGGAAGAGGTGAGGATGCATCAGGACTTCTTGGCTTTCTATGGGGAAGTTGTGCTGATCTTAGTCTTGTGCTTCCAAAGAGTAAATAAGGGCCTGTAGAATAGGAGTGTGTAAGTGGTCAGCAGTCCCTAACTTCTCAAAGAGTTTCCCTGCTCCTCTTTACTGCATATGTTCAGTTGAAATAACCTGATGTACTTACTAGTTCCTATCTGACCTTCAGTTTTATGCACCCATGGTGCATTTTTTCTTGTTTTCAAGGCACTTTCAGAGGGTAAAAGCCCAATAAACACTCAAGGAAGAAGCATTTTTCCTCTTTGCAATTTTTTGTACTGATACTGAAAAGAGACTTACACTCCTATCCTTGACATTTTGTGTTTTCAAAGTGTCCCAAGGCTAGATCCACAGATGATACCAGCTGTACCCCAGATCCAGACCTCCGTCTCGGGAAGCGTGTGAAAACCCCCCAGAGAAGGGACTGGTTACAGCGCCTGTCCTGACAGAGCTCGGTCCTCTCAGAGCTGCAAGTACCACGTCCATAATTCACAACCAGCCATCTTCATCACTTTTTAAGCCCATCATTGGTACCAGCACAATACAATTACTGAATTGCCTAAAGTCAATGAACAGAATGCACTGTTGCAACAGGACACATTCAGTTACAGTAAGCATTTTTCTGCAGAAGATACTAGTGCTCCACTCAAGCAGCAAGCACAGCATCCCGATGTAGCAGCTAACGGAATTACATGTGGCACAAATATTTTAAATGCTTTCCAGATAGGAATCAAGCTTCATGAGTAACACAGAAACCAGAAGATGAACAGAAGCAGTTTTGGCTTTGGAATTAGAGGTTAACAAAAAAAAAAAAAAAAGGCACTGAGATTATTCATTTTCTCTGAGGAATAACTAACAGAACTTAGTGGGTGGTCATATGGTGCTGCTTAGTGCCTTACTTGTTGTGTCCAACACCCTGTTCAGCTCTATTCACTGCTCATTTTCCTTGGGGAAACAGCACTGCTGGCTACAGCTATATCTTATTCACAGTCATTTTTCGTAAGTCTTGGAGCTAATGGAAACTTGTTTTGTTATGGATTTGTGCTGCAAAGTTGATGGAGCTGTGAGATCTGAATGATGCTCTGAGCAGTCATCAGCCTGCTGGTCCTTTAACTCTTTAGTGTCTGCTCATCAGCTCACATTCAGTTTTCCACCGGTTCTAGCTTTAGTGAGATCTCTCCTTTACCTAGACACTCATTTTCATGACGGTTGTAGGATTCGGTGAGATCTTCCTTCTCCATCAGTTTTGTCTGAACTCACCAATAGGCTTAAAAATTATTGGGGAAACTAAAAGATAGCCAGAGAACAAGATCATTTCAGCTTTGCTCTCATAGATATTATCTCCTTTCTGTCATCCCATTTTTTACACCCATTCTTCAGGATCATTTTTGGGCCACTGATGTGCACATGGCTTGCTGTACACAGCATCCTAAGTAGCCTCATAGCCACAACCACATTCCATGGCTGTGACAACATGTGCTGCTAAAAGGGAAGGGAAGCAGGGCTGAGCATTCCCCAGCCTTCCAAGAAAGCCTATGCTAGGCCAACACCAGCTTTATCTTGAAGGACATGGTTGTAATTG
>JAVCKT010005247.1:7770-22855 GCA_032273925.1 Rhynchotus rufescens
CAGAAATAGCTCTCTAAAAAAAAAGACTGAGGAGTTCTTTTCTGGCAGAAAGATGACTTCTGATTTTGTAAAATGTCAGAGAAAATTGGAGAGATATGATATGGATATGGCAACTTCGATATTTTATTTATTCTGTTCTATGCTCATTTTATGCCCATTCTATTCCAGTAATACTTGGGCACATATCTAGTGTACATATAATATTCTGATGACTTTCACAAAGTTGAATAATGTTCTTTTCTCATGTTTTGGTTGGTATTGCTTTTGAGCTTAAATTTTCCCAGGTCTAGATGTGTGTGCATTCCACTTGAGAATGGAGGGAGCTTGTAAACTTTTCAAAGCTGAACTCCGGTGTAAACTTGAGCAGTGTGTATATTAAGCATAACAACTTTGTGCCTGTAACAGAGAACATTTTGTCAGTCTGTTTGCAATTTGTGTTTTTCTCTGCATTAATCACTGCACCAGCTTTTCTTTATTCATTTCAAAGCTACTACATCTCCAGGAAATTTCTGTGGTTTGTTTTTGTCCACCCATTGAGATTGTTGACAAGTTAAAAATACTGACTTTCTTAGTCTGGAGAATTGTGTATTTTCTGTTATTTTCTTCCTGTTTTAAGTACATCATAGCTTCTTAGCTACATGTCCCTACTCTTTTAAGACTGAGTATATCCTTGTTTTTTGTTTTTTGTTTTTTGTTTTTTTTTACAAAAGCTTCTTTTGTGTATGAAGAACTAGTGAAATCTAAGATTTTGAATGCTGTATTCTCTTTGGTTCAAGTAGGCAAATGTGTTATGCATTCCGTTGAAGGCCAGAGATGAGGAATGTTCTGCTGTTTTCAGCATGTTCTCCAGAACTTGTCCAAATGCAGAGTTTTTATTAATGATTTCTTAGAAAGTATATGAAAGGTTTCTGTTCATTTAGATCCTGTTTGGAAATGCAGGTCACTGAAGGCTGAATATAACAGAATATGAAATTAAATATACATCTTATTTAAATATAATTAGTGTATTACTAGGTATGAGAAGGGATGAGAAATATATTAATTTAGTTTAACCTTTGTTTCTGCTTCTTGCTTGCTTTTCTTAAATAGAACTTGTTCATTGTCAATTGTCACAAATAGTTTTATTTGTCACAACTAGTCACAAATAGTTTTATTTAAATTTGAGAAGACCTGCAATGCTACTGGAGATAGTCCTTTCACTGGAGATAGTCTTTTCATATGTAGTTGTAATGTTGAAATGAACTCTCTTGAAATAAGGAAGGATACCACTTTTCATGTATTATCTGCTCAAATATTATTTCTGAAATATTAAAAAGTGTACACACCTTGTACATTTTTGTTTTGAAAAGGTTATCAGTTTTATTTAGGGAAGTATCTATCAGTCATTTGCAGGCCTCTTAGTAATATAACTCCTTCTGTATCATCTGCTTCCTAATGTTCTTATTGCCATCAAGAAAAATGATTGTACTTCTTCTATATGTGGACTTTTGTCACCAAAACTATAAATCTTGATCATTTTTCTGTACTGATTTAATGAGCATACTGTGTATTGCCAATAAGTTATTGATGAATATTATGTGGACTTCTTTTTTTCATAAATTCTCATTCTTTTCACGTACATTTGGAAAATACCTTGTTTTTTTCACAGATATGCCATAAGTAAAAACACATTAGCAGAATGATGTAAACAATTCCTGTTTACCTAATTTTCTTGTGAAGAAACAAAGCAGAATTTAAAATAAACAGTAATGAGTTTAAAATCAGCAATTTAAAATAAACAATAGAATATATTATACAGATGGGAAAAAAGTTAATTATTTTCTAGATTATCTGTTTCTGAGTGTGTTTAGCAGCTTATTGCTGGAGTTTTGATTTCTTGTGAAAACAGGCATATTTTTAGAAACATCATGAGCCCCTGTACATTTTTTTAGACCTTCTGAGATTTATGTATACCTACTAAGGGAAGACAAGGGAAGATGTTAGAGCACAAGATATAACAACCATACAACCTTGATATTCTGTGTCATCTCTGCCTAATTGCAACATCCAGTCTATTATACTTGCTATTACATTTGAAATTAATCCCTTAAACCGTACCTTGGAAAGTTATGAGTACAGCAGGAATTTTCAATCTGCTCTCCCTGACCACCTACTTAAAACACATAACAGAAATAATTGCTAGTTTTGATAAAATTATTAGAAACAAGAAAAAAAGCTATAGAATTTTAAACATGGTAAGATTAGACTTTTCATTAAGTAGGAAAACAAATCGGACAAAAGTAACCCTACTGTGTTCTTTTTTTCCTTTTTTTTCCCCTGAGATAAAGGATTTATGCTGAAAGAAGCAAATAGAAAAAAAAGTTGAAAAGCCACAGTTTCACATTCCCATAGCACTGTGAAGCAGCTGCCTGTGTAATTAGGACTCCCTCAGGTTTTGAGAAAAGGTGGGTGGAGGACTCCCCTGAGAACCCTGCAAATGTTCAGGTGGTATTAAGGCTGTTTCTAACCATGTTGTCTTTTGCTCCATATCTGCCACTGCCTTGCAGATGCAGGCATTGTGGCAATATATCTCCTAGGAAACAGCAAGGGAGGCCTTAAGAGCAGATGGAATGAACAGAGAAATGATGCTAACCCAGCATTAAAGTTGTGTTAGAAAATCAATGAGGAAGTAGAGAATTTAGTGTCCCAAGCAGTAGCATACCATAATTCAGATGTTGCCCTGAGAACTGCAGGGGAATATCACCCTCTTAAACAGCTGGAGTCTGATCAAATATGTCCTTCTGATTTTGCTGGAACCCAACTTCCAAATTTACACCTTCTCTGCTGATTTTCATCTCTTTCTTTGTGCACAACACTGATTGAGAAAGTCACTGATATGCATCAGCCATCACAGAAAACTAGCAGTAAGTAGGTCAGCAGTTAGAGTGCAGTGTGCCACACACCTCTGACTGCTGTGTATCTGAGACCTCAGAAACAATTAAACGGAGAAGAGCCCATTTAACTGAATAACTATTAAAGGAGTAGGCCCGTTTAAGCAACAGTACTTTACAGTTCCGAATTCTGACAAAACCTGTTAATGTCAGATGAATTAACTACCTATTCTTAGATTCTCAACAAAACCTCTGGGAGCAGATATTTCTTACCCAAGATCAGTAAATGTTATCATTCATGCTACTGCTCAGAGGAGAAGGTAACATTCTTCTTAAAAGTGCCTGCAAGTCTGTTTCTCAGAGTACATCAACTTTCTCATTCAGTTTGCTATTTCTAAACAAACCAGGCATTTTAATTTTAAGAGGGTTACAAGGAAAAGACTAGGTAGAAACTGGAATTGTGTGGTGTCTGCTTCCATCCTCTGAAACCTTTTTTGAGCTCTTACCTCTTTTAGGATCACAGAATTGTTCAGCACGGAAGATCATCTAGTCCAACCTCCTGCTCAAAGCAGGGTCATTCATAGTTGCTCAGGGATTTATCCAATCAGATCTAAGAAGGTCCAGAAAATCTTTAAGGGTTGATATTGCAAAACCTTCTAGGACAGCTTGTATGAGTGCCTAGGTGTCCTCACAGTTAAAAAGGGTTTTCGTATATCTAGTTTGGACCTTTCTTGTTTCATTTTTTGCCCATTATGTCTCATCTTCCTACCACATACCCCTATCAAGAGCCTGGCTCAGTCTTCTTAGTGATGGTCAGTGACAGGACAAGAGGCAGTGGGTATAAGTTGAAACACAGGAAGTTCCTTCTCCATAGGAGGAAGAACTTGTTCACTGTGAGGGTGACAGAGCCCTGGCACAGGCTGCCCAGGGAGGCCGTGGAGTCTCCTTCTCTGGAGGTCTTCCAAATCCACTTGGATGCCGCCCTGTGCCCCGTGCTCTAGGTGACCCTGCTGGAGCATTGGGATTGGACTAGATGATCTCTAGAGGTCCCTTCCAACCTCATCCATTCTGTGATTCTCCGATTTTGGTGGTCCTTGTTTTTTTTTTTTTTTTTTTTCTTCATTGCAAAAAGATGGCTCAGAGCGACTTGAGTGAGGTGACCGTGTACTGTTCCCAAATTGGAGATTTTTTTCTCCTTTTCCAAGACCTGTTTAGAATTGATTTTTCCTTTTTAGAATTCACCCCCACAATCCTGAGGAAAACAGCTCATTCCCTCACAAACACCTGTTTGAATCATTTCATACAATCTGTTGGTGATTCAAGCAGCTATTTGGGGATTCACACCTTCTTTCCACTTCTCTTCTGTTTGTTTGTTGAATTCCAGTTGAAATAGAAAACAGTCAATGTACAGTACATCTATAGTACAGTACATCAGCCTACAAACAGTTAATTGTTTACAACTTTTTACAATTTACATAATCTAAGTTTTAAGAGAGAGGAAACCATAAAACTTTTTAAGTGTCAATGGAAAACAGGATTTTTAAATTAAGATATCATAGGAATAGACTTCATGGAGGTAAATGATTTAAATAATAATAACAATCAGAATTCAGATATTTAGATATTTTTATTCTAATGTAAAGATTGAAATTCCTACATGCAGATTGCAATTTCCTAGAATGCGTAGACAGAATCCATTTACAACAAATCCATTACAACATAATCCATTTACAACACATATTCAGAAACACAGTGACATAGACAAATAATACATTAAAATGCAATTATGAGATAAATGCAATAGAAAACTCTTGTAACACTTGAAATCACTTTTAACAAGTAAAATTTGTTAGAAAACAGTCTTTTAAAAATACTATTCATATAACCATAACATTTATGTTTAAAAGATTATCTACTTCCTATACTCGATTTCATTTGCATTTCGCTACCCGTCCCTCTTGTGACTGCATATGTTCAGGAACATATGCTATAGTTTAACCTTGACATACACTGAGATTTATCTGAATGGTTTTACATTTTAATTCTTGTATTCTCCTAGGTAAAATTTTTTAGGGCCCTAAACTTGCTGTCAAGTTATTGAGAGTATTATAAGGAAAAGGACTATTGGATCGATCTGATTCTTGGATAGATTAGAAAATGTTTATTTTTTAACACTGTGTACTTCACTGTAAAAGCTATGAGAATCAATCCTGTCATTCTGATGTGTGAAAGTATACTTTAGTCATATTCATTTTTACTTTGAAACTTTAGTGTTACTATTATATAAAAGTTGACAGAATCACACACAGAGATAGCTTAAGAGCTAGTATGAAAATGAACTGTGGGGTTTGCATTTGTTAGTTATTTTGAAGTGCATACAGTTCTGGAAACAGAGGTTGCTAGTGAATCAGTTCATTTTTATGCCTGAGTCCCTCTTGCTTCTGCAGAAAAAAAAAAAAATGTTTGATCAAACTAGTCCAAGATGCTCTGAGCAGTCAAAACTAACAGCTCCACAAAGACCAGAGACTGTCCTCAGTAACTGTGAGTTAAGGTACCCTGTATCTTACTGTCTTACTAGACTGTTAAATTTGTGATTGATATTAAGTCACAGCATTAACTACCCATAAAATGTTAATTTTTTCTCAAGTGTTAAGATCAAAGCCTGGGTTCTAGTGCCTGGATCAATAAATGTTTATTCATTTTGTATTTGAGAATGGAGAAATAATAATAATAATAATAATAATAATAATAATAATAATAATAATGATAATGGGACAAGGACTGAGTTTCTTTGAACCTTGTGTTCTCCACAGTCTAGACAAATGCCAAAATCATATGGAAAGCCAAGGATATGGGCACAAATTCTGTCCTTTCCTGACTTCACTTTCGAAGTAAAAAATGTGATCACTGTGTGCTGAACTCACTAAAGTTAGTTTTCACTAGGTATGGTCTGAACGTATTTATGACATCAAAAGAAAATGCTAAGTTGTTAGCTGCCCTGAATCACAGTGACACTTGGTCATGACAGAGGTGCTTAGATTATTAAAAAGCCCATAGACATGACAAGGGGCCAAAAATTACGAACCTAAAGATCTTTCTGGTAGTGTTTCAAAATAGGTAGTTTAGGTAGTTTTAGGTAGTTGCTGGATCTTTTTATATTTGTTTTCATGGATTTACATTCTTTTTGCATTCTGTCTGAATGAGTTGTGCCATAGACATGAAACCTGAAAAATTTGACAGTAACTGTGTTGATGGTTTCGTAAACATTTACAAAGAACTGACATTGTGGACCAAGAAATAGGTATTAGTGGAATTTAACAGAAAATGATGCTCAAAATAATTGTTGGAAGAGAACTGTAAAGATAAATTTAAGAGGCATTTGGCTATAATCATGGACATTTTTAATGAATGTAATTGTGAGTTTTTCAGACTCTGCAGGGAAACTTAAATATTTGTTATAACAAGGCCTCAAGCTGTTAAAACTGATAGAATTTCTGAAATGTCAAGAAAGTTCAGTTTCAACTAGACTTCTGGGTTTAAAAACAGGATGGAAAACATGTTAATTTCTCTATCTTCTAAAGAAAACTGAAAGATAGCTGGCATAAGGAGTCCAGCATTTGGAAGGAAGTATGAATAAGGTTGGCACAAAATGTTGTTCCATTAGTAAGTGATTTCATAGCTGTTTCTAATTAGTAGCATGGCATATATATCTGTGATCTATGAATTTGATTTCATAAGAAGTTGCATCTTCAGCCTATCGTATTTGCTAAATAATTTCCTTAAGCAAAGACAGCAAAATTGGTTTATTATTATTTAAATATCACTTAAAAGTTAGGTGAAGGCTTACAGTGAGAATGTAAGCCTTAACAAGCTTAGCTGAGCTATACAGAACAACAAAACCCCCCATATGTCAGAATGTACAACTATTGAAATTTAGGCTTAAAAAAGATGGGATTAATTTTAAATCTGTTGTTATTTGCATTGAGATATTCTACTTCTTATATTTAAGAGGGCTTTCAAGTTTCTGTCTTTTACTGCATATCCTCTTATGTCAAGTCAATCAGAATTCAGGCTTGAGTGTTAGCAATTTAATTATTCCTATAAAACCTTCACTTTGGTACTGCTTATCTTTTAAAATAAATACAGAATAATAATAATGTGTCACTGAACGGAGTGATCTCTCAAAGCTTTGCAGTCATACCACAATGGAAGAAAAATGCTTTTGCTATGAATCATAGATCCCAGTATCAAGGCAACATTAGTGATGTACAAGAATGGTTACTAGACTCCATTTGTCTCATGTAGCTATTCGTAAACCTCACCCCATAAACTCTCTCCAGAAGTCCATAAAGAGCTTTAAACCTTACCAAGTGTCTGTTTCTGTTCTTTTCTGAATTTTCTTTCCTTTTGGAAAGAGGACTCAACAACAGTCAAAAAATGGTCTAGACAGGTTTTCAAACCTTAAATGAGAAGAATGATTCACATTCCATAAATACCTAAACAATATGTCTGTATGTCTGGCTTAATTAAACAAAATCACTAAACTAAAAAAACCCCATATCCTTTAGTTGCAGAGAAGTGTCTTTCAATTAAAGATAGGAAGCTTTCAAAACTTGAGATTATATTCCATGTGCAAAATATTTTAAGCTTTTTATTTCCAAGGAAATTTTTCAGACCTAGTAAGCTCATATTTTCTAAGCAGTACTAAAAAGATGTGAACAAGGTGTCCCCATATTTTTACAGTATTTTACAGTTATATTTCGTACTTTTTGACTAATCAGGAGACACTTTCTGATGACTTGTTCATTGTTAGCTGTACTAGGTCAACTAGTGTGTACTAGGGTATAGTGGGTAGAGACAAAAGTTAGTTCTCAGGTGCATTACTATGATAGATACTCAAAACAAGGATCTTTTAGGTTTAAGAAAAATATCAAAATACTACAGTTCAACAAGTTATCGAGTTGCAGCATTATTCCCTGTGAACAGTTTTTTTCCAGTTGCAAATATAAAGCCTTAAATGAATTAGAACTGAGCCAAATTGTATTGTCTAGCTGCTATGGGCTGGGATCATGCACACAGCTTGTTGATATAGCTCAGCTGACACTTGTTATGCTATAATGATTTGATTGTGTGTTTGAGCCCCTAGAGGTGTCAGTTCATTGAATTTTTAAAAACTCAATGACTAAATATAGTAGGCAAAATAGAGTCAGAGAAACATTTTGAATTTTCTTATCTTAAGAAGCCTCTTTATAGGATTTCTATTTAGACTATCTGTAAATCACATCCAGCATAACTTGGCCTCTCAATGTTATACACTATTGTTAAATAGTCGTAATTTATGTAGGCTTTGTTAATCTCAGCTCATTGTCATTCTGTTCTTTGCTATTAAATTTGCCATCACATCTCAGCTTGAAGGACTTGTCTGAATCACTTGAATTCACTTCTCTTTCAGAAACTGGTGAGCAGAAACTTGCTAGAATGTTATGAAAGTTTAAACTTATGGAAGGAATTCCCCTAAGTAGTGTTGGAAAAAAAGAGAACGAAAAATAGATTATTATGAAAGCGCAGAAAAAAGTAGCCTTTCATTCTAGTTCTCAGTTTTCTTCTCTAAATTTCTTTCTTTGTACATACTTACAACGCTCCTCTGTGACAGTCTAACTCTCATACATGGTCTTCTAGAAGCATTTGTTTTCAGTAGCTTCTAAGATATAAGAACAAATTCATAATACAATATTACCCAGCTTCCAAGCATAGAATAAGAACTGTGTGACTTCTGGTATCTAGAAAGAAATTGCTACTCCACAGTGATCCAAATCTGTCAGCACATTCAGTGCAGGGAGGCCGCTGTGTGTGCAAAGGGTGGCATTGATTTCAGTGGCAGACTGTGCAGGCACAGGGATCTGATCTGTGCAGATCACAGAGCAACCGCTAAGGGAATTCCCAGCAGAGAAACAGAGAGAATCCAGCTGAACTTTCCAGAGTCAGCTCTATCTTACTATCCAGGGCACAATGGACATGGATTAAGTCTGGAAGATTTTGTAGGAGATATCTATGCTAAATATGTAATCTAAAGATGAACATTTTACACTTGCTAATTTTAGTTACCAAGAGGCCTCTGAGAGAATATAGCGTTAATTATTAATTATTACTATTGTTGATAAAAATAAACCTACCATTAAAGCTCTGGGAGTATTTCCAACATAAACAAAATTTCAGTTTAAAATGTTGACAGATATAAACGTTTTTGTTTTTATTTCTCCCTCCAGTCAGACCCTGAGCTTATTTTCCCCCATCGAGAAAAGCCTGTGTAAATATATTAGTTTTGCTTTGTGATCTCAAGGTCAGCACACTTGGGCATTGTCATCTCTCCTGTACCAATATGAAAGGAGAGAAAGAGGTGAGGACCACTGCAGCTGTAGTGAGACTATCGTGTGCCCACTTCTGAGCACTTTTACCTGAAAAATATTAATAGCTAGACAGAAACAACAGGTAGCATGAAAAAGTATGAAAAGCTTAAACTCTGATGAGTCTAATGGAGGAAAGAGTGATGTGCTGTCCACACCTAGAGTAGGTGCCTTACAGGGAAAAGCTATTCTAGAAATAGCTATGAAAAGGGCAACCTTTTCTCATTTTGATTGTGGAGTGGAACCAAAGAGTTAATGACTTTTTTTTTCTTTGATTTAGTTTAACCTTTTGACCACAAGAAGTAAGAAAGGGAGGCTCTAGCAAGTCAGGCAGGATTTCTTTAAAGATGACTCTTAGAGAAGTAAGTTCTAGAAGCAGATAGTCCTATCAGCTTATAGTTTCTTAGTTATACACTGTTTTAAATAGGAGTTATGTGCATTCTGTATATGTAACATTTTTAATGAGAGATTTAGTTAGACATAGAGCTAGGGATTAATCATGTGGTTATCTGTGTGGTGAATGATTTAAAATGACTGAAAGGATTTTATTTCCTTTAAAATGTACTAATGCATTATTTAATAAGTCATTATTTGTATATAACAAAATGCCTAGACTCAGTCAATGATAATTGTGCTGCTTGGGAACAATCCATATTCATGCCCACCGAAAACAATACAGTGGCATTTGCTTTCATTCCAAAGCTGTATGGTAGGTAGACCTCTATGTGTCTTTGAACATTATGTGCAGTGTTTAACTTCGCTTAGTATTTATGGTTATGTACCTTTCAGAATAGCAAAATCCAAATTAGAACAGAACTTAAAGCACTCTGGCAAAAGAATGTTTATATACACTAATGATATCTAATTAGGAAGAAAAAAAATGCTAAAAAAAAGTTACTAGCAATACAGTCCTAAATTATCCACGTCCGTCAAGGCCAAAAAGAGTGTGGTGGTAGTGCAGCTGACCAATGTATTAGGTAAGCAAGACAGTTGCCCATTCTTTTCTCACTCCCCCTATTCTTCTAAGAAAAAATCCAGAAATCTCCAGAATAACTTCCAGAGAAAGTTATCAGTGTTTACAGATATCTAAAGGGAGGTTGTAAAGAGAATAGGGACAGACTCTTCTCATTGGTGCTTAGTGACAGACACCATGAAACATAGGGAATTCTGTTTGAACATAAGACATTCACTGTGAGTTGGTCAAATACTGGAATAGGTTGTCTGGAGAGTCGTGGAGTCTCCATCTTTGGAGATACTCGAAACGAATCTGAACAGAATCTTGGGTAGCCTGTTCTAGTTGAACTTGATTGAGCGTAGGATTGGACCAAATGATGTCCAAAGGTGCCTTCCAACGCTTCTGTGATTCTGTGATCCTCCTTGTGAAAATGTGAATGTGGTACTGCTCACTTGTAGATAGTCTCGGTAAAAATTATTTCACTTGACAATTACAATGAAAAATATAGGGCAATTTTGAGGCAGGAGTAAGGACTTTCTTGAGCTCCATATATTTTATGTCTGTCACTGGCTGTCACAAAGGAACAGAGAGGGAGAACCTTCCAGCTAGTCTCTTGTAGAAGCCAAAAACTGTGTCGTGTAGCCCATTAGTGCTATTGGCTGTGTGGCAGGAGACAGAAGTCTGCAGTTTCCTTTTCCATCCCCTTCTAGGAAGACATATTCATAAAGGGTAGAAAAAAAGCAGTCTGTTTTAAAATTCAAATGAGAAAAGTAAAATGGCCATTTCATAGTATTCTTTTTTATTTCCCCTCATTTTTTCTTTTTTTTTTTATTTCTCTTCCTTTTTCTTTTTTCTGCCTCCTCCTGTGTTGTTTTCCTGTTTCTCTCATCCAATATGATGATCAAAACAAACCTTAAGGAAATCAGGGAAATCTCCATTTTCAAACAGTGAGAAGAACTTACATGATGCAGGCATTACTATCTGATCAGGTTGAGGCATCATCCAGCTGTAATAATAAAATCTTTATCTAGTTCTAGCAAGTCAGGCGGATTTTGTTTCAGGGTTTCTCCTTACAGAAGGAAGTTCCTATACTCCATCTGGCAGGAACAACTTCCTTAAGGATTTAAGAATTAGAACAAGCAGTCCTTTTTCTGCTCTTTTTCCCCTACTCTGTTGTGCTTCTTTCTCTCTTTCTCTTTCTCCTTCTCCTTCTCTTTCGTTTCCTATTGTAGACATCTTGCCATTCACTTCCCTCTTCACTTCCAAACAATTTTTTCATTCTGATGCAGCTTTCCCTCTACTTTTGACCATCTAGTTTGTCAACTGAGTGACTCTTGAAGTAATGGACATCCTCTCTTCTGTCATTCCCTTCAAACTACCAAATTCCCTGTTTCAAGGAGAATAAACTGAATGTTTCAAGCTCTGTTATATTATTTGAATGAAATAGCTCTGCCTCACAGATAGAAAAAAAAAATAGAAGTAGAGAAGTAAAGGAAAGTATGCTTATGAGCTGTGATAGCTCAATAAGACTGTGTGCCAGGGGGATATACATTGTATGCATACATTGTATGCAAGGAGCTCTCCATTGCTGAGCTTTTCAATAAAAAATATTTTCATTTTCTTTCTTTTACTGAAATGCATTTCAGAAGACAGTGAGGAGTAGAAATTTATGTTGCTGTGGATTTATTACAGAATTTTACTATGCAGTGATGTTGTATCTAAGTGTGTACTTATTAAAGTCTTCCACACAAAATTCATTAGTACTAACAGAAGAGTTGCATCCTGAAACAGGCTGCAATCTAATCCATCATTGATACTATGCCAACGACATGACACTGAGAAGTGGGACTGAGAAACTACTTCATGTGTGGTACATGAAAGCAGAGTGATTTAAAAGCCTGTTCCAAAGGCCATCCCGCCTTTCAAGCAATGCCCTGTATCTGTATGGCTTTCTGCTCCTATAGCAAATAATACTATGTAGCTTTATTTTTTTCCCCTTTAGAAAGTTGAACTTTATTATCTCTTTTACTGTACTCGTATTTTGAGCTATTCCATTCTCTTTTAAATAAGTCAAGCATTTTAAATAAACTTATGACTAACACTGCCTTTTAGAAACCAAATCTACCTTTATAAAATTGTTATTTTTATCACTTAAGCAACTAAACATTTTTACACACAGAAAATTGAATGCAGTAAATAAGTAAACAGATTGTTCATTACACACCCACTTTCCAGGCTGATTGGAGGCCTTTTTCTCTTCCTTCTGCTGTCAGAGATTGAGAACATCAGATTGATGCTCAGAACATTATGTCTTGGTCTGTTTTTCTCATGTATCTAGTGTTCTATCTATGTTTACTAAAACCTGTCTCTCAAAATCTGTGTTGAACATAATAATAAGAGAGCCTGGTTATCAGCTGGCTTGTATCTGGGAGGCCAACTCTGTGCCAAATGACAGGGGTAGAACATTAGCAAAACTATACGGTAATGGTTACTCACTCAATGCAAACATGTATGCATCACTAATTTAAGCTGAAGATGGTGAAAATCAAGCCTAAAATCTACTTCAGCTCCTTTACATTGTTTCCAAAATGCAAACAGGCAATAAGCCCTATGCTGGCTGCTTAAGCAGTTAGTTTACAATTACTTTGCTGAACTGCTCAGTACAAAGTAGCTCAGATATACTAGCAAATACATCCTTCTTCAATTCTACTTGCTATTTGTCAAAAAGGAAAAAAAATGCTACTTTTTTGTTTTATTTCTTTTGGTTTTGTTTTGTTTTTTAGATTTTAAAATTCCTGATATGAGATTCATTGCCTCCCAACTCTAGTTTAAGGGTAGATTTTCCATATAGTGCTTTCTAAACAGCACAATGGCCCCAGATAATAAGGGGGGCTGTGCAGCATAAAAACCTGTAGTGCTTTGAAATAAAACATAAAACCCTGCAATGCTTTTGAAATAAAGAATTTTTATTCAGCAGTATGGGTTGGCACCAGAGTGGAGGCCCAGGGACTTTTACAAGTGCTACTGGAACAGAGTAAGGCATTTCACATATGACCTATTGAAGGTGCACAATTTTGCATTGAGTAAGCCTGCCAAAAAGAAAACAACATAGCATATATTTGCTATGCTTGTAGATAACCCTGGGAAAGACTCAGTGTGGTAGATGCAACATGAAAGCAAAATTTCTACTTGTCACAGTATTGATTTGTTTACTTGCAAGATGCCCTCCTTTGCACTGCACATAACAAGCTCCATCATAGTTTTTTATTTCTAGGCTTTTTTTTTTTTGGGGGGGGGTGTGAAACGACAGTTTTTAAGGTATGGAGTTGTAGAATGGATTTGAAATGAAAGAATCTAACATAATCATCTATTTACATGACTGTGGTAAGCAGGGCATTTAATCAAGAAGGTCTCACAGGCTGCTCATGCCTTTAGCTAAATTAGGCCCTGTACTGATGTAGTGAATTCTGTACTGAATTAGGTGCAGTCCCAGAAAAACTATGGGATCTCTGCAGCAATTTCTTTTAAGATGTATAAGCAAATGATGAAAGCTAAGAGAATGGTATGTATACATAGATGTTTTGAATCAGTAAAAATATCAGGACTGAAAGGTACGAGGAACCCATGGTGTGTGTTATTGAATCCAAAGGTAACAAAAGCCACCAATATACAGTTTTAGATTTTTCTTTATTTAAAGATATGTTTGAAAAATATTAAAGTAGTCTATATACTTCTGAAAGTCAAAGAGTACATTCAAAAAAATAATTTTTATCTTATAAAAATCTTTTAAAAGTTTGTAAGAGATATCAGCACACATTTATATATTTCTTCAATGACATGCGATAAATATTTATTGATTTAAACAGTTCAATTAACCACGAGTCGGTCAATAGTTCAGAGTTCAATTTGACAGTGGTAGGTGAAGTGTTTAATTTAATAGCATGTTGGACATTTTCCTTTGCATTTGACATCTGGTTCTTCACAACATTTGATTTGATTGTATCACTTGTCTCATACTAAAGGCATTTTCACCACTGCTAGAACTGCACGTATCTGCAGCGTTTATGGCAAGAAGAAAAGGCACGTGTGTTGTGAGTCCATGAGCAAGCTGCTTGAATTGGATCTCACTTTGCGCAATGATGCAGTTGCTTTTTGGTGTGCCAAGAATCAAGTCGTATTTCATGTTAGGTAGTCATGGTGTTATATGCAGCTGAATTTATTACTCTTTCTGTTAAGCCTTTCTGTGAGCAATCACAGCGCTAACAAGGCTGCCACGTTAACATCTGAAAGCTGCCAGAGGGGTTGATTTGCCCACGGGCTCCCAGGGGACGGTGAGTGTTCGAATCATTTGACAAAAAGAAGTGACAGGTTTTGATCTCTCAGGTGATTCTGCCCTTTATACCTTAGGCCTCTAGATTCTTCCATTGTGCCAGGGAGTTATTTGATCAGAAACATTAGTATTGATTTTCAATGGAACATTAAGCAGATGTAACTGATTTAACTTTGCAGCTCTTCAGTTACAGATCTTACCACATATTATCATTGGTTTGTATGTCATAGAGATCTCTTTAGCTTAGTCTGGTTTTCAGTATCTTCTGTATCTTTAGGGCACAAACGTTTGATTTATTTCTTAGTTTAACTGGAGTTTTAGTGTGATATTTGGCATTTAAACAAAGACTTTCATTGATAGAACAATACTATTTACCCTTTTATTGAAAGCAATATAGTGCAAGTAAAATTGCCATCACCTCTAGTGATGTTATAACATCTTAATTTAAAGCAGTTGAAGCTATTACAGATGTAGTCTCTCAACTTTTACACTGCTTGTATTTTAGCTTTAAGAAGGAATGTCTGAG
>JAVCKT010005248.1:0-12280 GCA_032273925.1 Rhynchotus rufescens
AGGGAAAGAAAAAAAAAAAAAAAAAAAAAGAAAAAGAAAAATAAAAGAAAAAGAAAAGAAAAAGCCACTAATTTTATCCCAGACGGAATTTACTTACCTGAGCACATCAGTCTAAGGACATCAGTGACAACATCACGTTAGTTATGGGGGCAATTGTTGCAGGATCAGAAGTGACTCCAGCATCATGAACATGATGCTGTGACAAAAAGAGCTTCCAATGGAATTCAGGGACAGCAAAACCCATCGCAGGTGCCACCCGCGCCGGCCACCTGCAGCCTCGTTAGTAACGTGCACAAGAGGATGGGGGTGACGTTGCTGTCCCCCCGCTAGCCCCAAAGTGGAAGACCAAAGAGCTCTCTTGGGAGCAGTTTCTGGAAGTCAGTGTTATAAATATATTTCCTTTATAGGCAAACAGATGCTCTCTGCCTTGGGGGCTATCAAACTGGCATGTTTATGAACACACAACTCAAAAATAAATGGGAAGAGAAGATGGTACTTAAGCCTGCCGAAAGTTAAGATCGAATGATAATTGTAAGCACATAAATCTTGTCTTTTCCCCAAGAGCCAAGACACCTAATGTTACTTCTCCCTTGCTGCTAAGAATGTTATCGAGTTCTCTCCTCAGCAGTGCCTGCTGCATTACAGAGACTTCATATATCTTTTATTTTTTAACAAAAGAATGGCTTAATCTATTAATGACATATTGACCTGCCATGCATTAACAGTACTCTGAGGCAAGAGTTATCGCTCAGGCAGTCGATAGCTCTATTAATGTACCCCATTAAGGCCAGACATTTGTATAACTGGAAGGAGGTCTGCCCTAAATGGATCACCCCATCCCTCAAGCGCTCCCTCGTGTGTCACTCACAGCACAGCCTGATTGAAAGCACGTGCAATGCATGTTGTAAAGGAGTATTATGATCTTTAATCTGTGTCTTCTATGGAAAGCAAGGTATTTCTCCTGCTGGTGGAGGGATTGAGAGGGTAGGGTATGTGCCACCACCACAGCAAGGAAAGCATCACGGGCCAGCGGTCTCTGTGTCCCCCACCAAGGCCAGGTGCCTGTTGGTGAACACTTGGGACTCCAATCCGTGAGTCTTAGGGTCTGGCTAGGAGATGCTGCTGCCAGCAGGGTAGCTGGCCACGCTCACCAAAGCTTTATGACTATTTGGACTTCTTTCCTTCAGAGCAGCCACTGAACTGTCACTTGGCAGGATTTTTTTGCAGGATAGACACAAGCAACTGCTGGGTTGTAAAGGCAAAAATGCATAATATAACTGAGACAGAATCAAACTTTGCTCATAGGTTCATACTAGTGAAATCAAGTTAAGTCCACTGAAGACAGCGGAGACACACCAGACTGATACTAGTATAAATATAACCACAATCTGCAGGTGTCAGTTCATGAAAACCTCTTTTTATTTCCTCTGATTTGGTTCTAGTCTGAAAGACCTCTGGAACACCAGCATTTAAGTGGGCAATTTTCTGTCAAAAGAGTCTTTGTCTTCCTTCCCTCTTGAAGTTCCCTAGGTGACTTTATTTCACTTTGCAGTTTCCTCTGTCCTGCCTCTGCCTCTCTCTAATCTCAATCTTTAAATCAGACTGTTCTTTCATTAGGTTCTCTGGGGGACGATTCACTGCAGAGCATTCGAGCGGGCTGCCTCCACATCGCACTGATAGCAGTTTAACACGTTCCCCCATAATTGCTCGCAGATGCTTTTGTGAAGGACAAACAATCCCAAGAAGCTGCTCAAATAATATTTCCCCTGATTAAAGAGCCTTAAGAAGGGCTTTAGCAAGTAAAGCTCCACTGAGACGACAAAAAGGCCACAACATGAGATTAGCTGGTCATGGGCCGGGCCGCCTCCAGCACTCGCTTACCAGAAGATAAGCTTCTGCAAGGAGTGCAGTGCAGCCGTACCCTTCAAAACTTTCTTCTTTGCCTGCATCCTCTTTTCATTAGGTACTGGCCTCTGGGTGGCTCTCCCTTTCAAAGAATTAATTATTCAGACTCTTCCTACATATCTCTTTTCAACAGCCACGACTAGATACTACCCCATTGTGCACCAAGGACGTAAGTTCTCGGTAACGGCCAGATCAGATGCCTAAAGTAGAAAAACACATTTCAGAGATGTGCCGTGCTTCTGTGTTATCAAGCCTGGTTTCTCTGGCAAACTGCATTATCTTTTATATTTTAATTAAACAGCCACACTGTGAGACATTTTTTATTATTCAAAGACCTCACATTCTTTTTTTAACGTCTCATTGTGAATAAAAACTTGAAAATATGATCCAAGTATAAGCTGAATAACCCAAAGAATACAAAATATGTCATTTAATAATTAAGAAATTAAAGATGACTTATGTTCCTGTCTTCTGATCCTTTTATAATATGTTCCCGATAGAGACATGCAGTGCTGTTCAGCCAATACTCCTGCTGAAATGCTGGGTTTTTTTTCCATACTGATACTATATGAGGCCCTATCTGAAGGGAATGTGTAACATGAGTGCACTGCCAAGGTGCTGTGCTGCAATACTTGTGTCTTCGTGTTTCCTTTTCTGCAGGGGTTTCTGCTTTTTAAAAGGTATCAGAGTGACTTTTCCCTGTTTCTCTCTGTTCTTTGAACTTTTTGATCATTATAGCCTTCTACCCTATTCTTAATTTTCTCTTGCTATACCAATTTGAATGCCTCCTGTATAACTTCCAGTTGACAAAATTGCCCTTGGGATTTCTCTTCCTTGAGCGTTGATCATCACCACTCTTGAACGGATGCTGGGCAGGCAGATGAACCTTCAAATGTAGCTAGGAAGAGCAAGAGGAGGGTGCCTGGAGGCAGGTCCAGCCACTCGCCATGGTGGGAGCTCGTGTCATGGGGAGAGGAGTGAGAGCTGAACATCAAAGAGCGATGGAAATGTTAAATCCTTAACGCCACGATTCCTCCTTTCATCTGCGCTTTCTCTTCTGGCAAGGTGTTGCCGGCTGGTTCTGCTTTCTATGCTACCAAATAAATTCAAGCGTCAGTGCATGTAAATGAAGCTTCTGGAGCTGCTTTTTATCCTTTAGCAGCTCTAACACTCACTAAAACTAATTTGAGGTTGAAAGCATTTTCAGTCAGCAGAAGCAGGTACGAATAATCTTTCTAGGACAAACAAGGCTCTGGTGTTCTGTAGGCTGGAGCTTAAAAAGGATGAGGAGGAGCAGAAAGGTTGGCAAAACTCATCCCAGTGGGCTCCTTAAGCCAGGCCAAAGCCATTGGGCTGGGGATGCCATTTGCAAGAGCTGGGGAGGCCACCGCCTGTGCACTCAGAATGGAGCCACGTCACCACTACCATCAACTGGGGTGCCTGAAAGAGAGAGGCCTAAAACCACGCACGGCCTTGCTGCACAGAAGCCTGTTCCCTGGCTCTGCAGTGTGGGCGGGAGCAGCCCGGAACGCAGCTGAGGTGACAGGAGACCGCAAGATACTGACACCCACTCTACGTGTCCCACAAAACATCGTTTGCTTCAGATAAGCTTGTGACTTAATTAACCTAATGCCGCTTTGTATAGGATTTGGGCAGCAGAGGGTGGCAAAGTGCAGTCCACAAACACACTTGAGAAATAACGGGGGACTCCCCCCTGCTCCTTCAAAGCTCGGGCAGGTTTCGTGCTCCTGAATGGATATTTAACATTCCTTCCCAGGCCTGAGCATTCCTCAGCTATCATGTGGAATTGAGATTTATTCCCTACTCTCTTGTTGCTAGTGCTAAATTGCAGACAGCTCTGCCATGTTCTGTCTTTCAGATTTTGCTTGGCTTTTACTGTCCGTTCGGTTACTAAAAAGAACACGGGCATCGTTATTTCCTTGTACAGCCCAAACTGGGGTTGACTTCAGTTGATGTTTGACAAGTTCAAGTAATTCTGCTGAAGTGTCTAACCTTTTGGTTGCTCCAAAACAGAACAGTGATTACTCTAAGGGAGAAATCTCTAATAAAAATGAAGGCTGTGTTTGTGTAGAGATGAAAAAAAAAAAAAAAAGGGATATTAAAGGTATAATTTAATGTTAACATTAGCAAAAATTTGAAAAGAAGGAAGTAAAGATCTTGAAGCCTAATTTTAAAGTTCTCTTAATAAATTCCAAACCCACTGATTCGACAGAATTACTTGGAGCTTTATCAAGGGGCAGCCTATTTTGTTTTAGGTTTTTTTTTTTTTTGTTCCATTTCTGAGGCACTTTTTACTCTTGTGCAGAGCCTCAAAATATTTGCACATCTGCAGAGGCCCTGTCTGATTTAGAAAAGAGGACTTCCCTAATGGGATATGAGCAGCATGAACACTGTGGCTCAACCCACAATACACAATGCTACTGGCAAACATTTTAAATAATTGATTGTCTATATTGAATTTACAAAAAAAGAAGAAAAAAAAAAGGATTTCTGCAAGCTAGAGCATACAATGAACTCTAAACAGATGCTCTGTAAGACTGTTTGTTTTAGACAAATGTGGCTGCAGCTGCTGTATAATAATATCGAAACCAGAAGTTAACACAGCTCACAGTAGGCAATACTCAGTGATGTAACATCAGTTAATTTATATAAATGTCCTCGCAAGAAGGGAATATTCTGCAGTCTTGCTCGTGTAGGAAAATTAACTTCTTTCTCTGACCCTTGAAGTCATGAAAGAAGAGAATAAACCATGGAGGCAGAGAAATTAGAGCATGAGAAGAGCTATTAGACCATATAGCCCATTATTCCCATCCCTACAAGACCCCTCTGCAGTACATCCATGAACGCTTTGTCCGCTGTACATAAAAACTGGGAACGTGCAGGGAATGAGGGAACAATTCTGGCACGCAGCAATATCAGCTCTTTTCTCTCTGCTTGGATCCAGCTATAGGGTGAAGCAAAGCGGTAATCGCTGCCATTATAGAGAACAGGTTATTAGCATTTCTACAGCACTGCAGCTCTAGCTGTGAATGTGTAATCAGTCCTATTGCTGGAGAAGTATTTTCCAGCCCCTTGTCAAAGCTGATTGCCGAGTTCCAGCTCAGGGAGCCGCTTGACTCCCTCCCTGGCCTGGCCCACGTGAGCAGAGGGCAGCGGCGTGAGCTGTTGAAGCCAATGCTGATGTGCACGAAGCATAACGTAGCAGTGCCAGTGGTTCAGAAAATATCCCCCTTGCCTTTAATAGACTGTTGCCAAGCACAACATGCACAGGTAACTGTGCTTCAAGAACGGTAAAGCTGCTTGACGTCCTGAATAATGCATGTGCGAGGATCCCATGGCACTCTTCTGCAGGAGCAGCGACAGGCGCCCAGGTGCCCCACCAGCCTTATGCATAGCAATTGCAGTGCATTTTCCTCACCCCTGCTTGCTTGCCCTGTGGTTTTATCGCGTGCTGCGTGTCTGCTTTCCTACTCTGCACGCTGCACCTGCCGCATTCAGAACTGCTCAACATGAGTAGGACACGCTCACAAACGTAGCCTGAATCTCAGCAATTGCACCTGCGCTTCCACCAGCCAGCCCCCTTCCACAAACACGCAGCCTTGCAGGTCAGTGTGAGCTCAGTGCCCAGTTCTCAGGCTGGATCTGGCCTCTTGATTCCCCTCATGCAGCACAGGAGGAGCTGACCGGCCGCCCAACTGCCACGCTCCTATGAGCAAAGGATTTGCTAGGGGTGAGGGTGGATCATTCTGTTCTCCTGTTTTCCAGCTCTGTTTGCTCCTTGGTAGCCTTTGGTTCAGGTAAAGCAGCCCTAATGTGCAAAGTAAAAGGGAAAATATCATTCAGCCATTTTTTATTGGCTTAGTGGAAAACAAAAAATAAATTTTAAAAAGTGTAACTTACTGTGAAATAATCAGCTTGTTACTGGGGGAGCCAAATTTACTTCCCTCATTTTTACTCTCAATTAAATTGTGTTACTAAACACTGTGTCTTGTAAAACAGCCCATGAAGTTACTTTGCGTTTATACCCTCTCAACAAGGGTGACAATCTGAGCAAAGGAAGAAAAAGACAGCAGGTTTTTTAATATTATTTTCTGTTAGATTAGGCCAGATTCCACATGTTTACCTTATTCATGCCTGTAATCTCATGTAGCTTGATATGTAATTCACATGAGCAAGGTAAAACATTGTCAGCTGGTTTGGTGTTTTCACTTACACACTTAGTTTCCTCCTCTCTAGTCTACCATCGCTCTGGAAGAGCTGTTCCAAAGTCAAAATCTTTCCTATAGATTTTTCTCCCTCTTTTCTCAGCAAAATCATAGCCTTCATATATCTACAGAGCAAATTTTCCACATTAAGGCAGCCAATACCACACAACTGCTTTTCCATTTAATCAATTTAATTATCATTCATTTGCCTCACCCAGGAAACATTTGAGGCATTTTTCCACTTAATCATTCTGAGTAAAAGCAACAGTAATAGCTTTAGATTTTAAAGACTGCCTAAGCCTTTGCAGAGACCCTACAGGGGGAATAGTTTGTCCTGTGCCTGAGCCTGTGTAAACCCTGGAGCTGAGAACAGTGCCCATCAGGAGATGCATTCAAGCAGCTAGTCCCATTCAGGATGAAGTTAATGCAAAGTCCACTTGCAACTCTAGGTAGATTTTTGGGCCATAGACATTTTATGGTGTCAGAGAGAGAGAGAAAAAAAAACCCGCTAAACCTTAAATTAAGCACAATGGCATCATTTTCAGATAAAGGAAATATTTTAATAGATGCATATTAGTTGCACTTTGGTATAAAACAATGGAAGTTCAATGAAGGGAAAGCCATTTACCATGAAGCAGAACCAACAACACTGCATGAAAGAGCTAATCAAAATATTTATGCACACAATGAACAATGTAATCCTTATGATGAAGTAATATAATGAGGTTGGGGAAGATACAACTCACATAAAACACCACAGACTCAGCGCTTCCATGGGACACTGATTCTTGGCAAACTTTGTTGTTATTATCACTTCAGAAGTTGTGGACCTACTGTATATGTGTATTTTCTAATAAAAATACAGGAGAACAATACGGAGTCTCTTTGGGATGCTGCTGGTGTGTTTTGCGTATTAAAAGAGCAGGAGATAACCTGTTTGCCCCAGGTTAAGTAGCAGTGTGCTAATGCTCAGTGTCTGCTGACTCATTTTGCTTCTGAGCAGGACAAATATTTTCACCCAGAGAAGATATTAGCTGACCAAGAAGGGTGACACATTAGACCTGGCTGTCCATCATTCTGTTAAATTTTTTTGGTAGGAATTTACAGTTTTAATACCAGTTATATCTGTCATTAATTTCCTGTGCAAGTTGTAACACTGCATGCCTATCGGAGGGTTGGTGTTTGCTTTTGGTTTTGTGTTTTTTAACAAGTTGAGAATTCTTTAGGTAGATCATAAATGAAAGAACTTGGTGTTTTGTAGCAAATGATTTCACTTTAGAATCCATAATAATTTAAATGTTTGCCATCTCTTTGTGGGAAAGATGAGACTGATGATGTGCATTTGAAGCACAAATTTCTTATTTTCTTCTTCTAAGCTTTTCAGAACCTAAAGAATTGTTAATGTCTTGATGCCTTTTTATCTTTAATATCTTAGACATTACTACTATCTTAAATTACATTGTATTTGGTAGAAACTTTTTACTGCTAAAATAGATTATTAAATATCCATCTAGGATAGCTGACAAAGACCAGTTAAGGTCTGGGCATGAATTTTTCCTTTCCTTTTTCTCAAGCACCAGCATCTCTATTTGATTGAATTAGTCTAATAAAAATGCTAAAATGGTTTCCAACATGTTTCTTTATAGTTCATTTCATGCCCTATTTTACAGCAAGTTATTCTCTAATCTAATTTACATTATTCTGAAAGTCACAAACTGTTCTTAATTATCTTTTAATGGTAATACAAGCTCATTTAAATGGAAAATCAGGTGCTCCAGTGGAAATCTACAGTAGCAGGTCCTTGCAAACCTAAGAACATCAAAATTTTGTATGTATCTTGATGGGACATATTAAACAGAATTATTTTCATCTTTACAATGTGTTATTCAATATTTACACTGCATTTTATAAATGTGAGAGAAAATACTGCTGCTTCAGAATCTTTGGCATTTTTCCCTCTAAATTTTATAGAACAGTTGCTTTGGAGATTTTGCCTGGACAGGTTTTTTATTCCAACGTTCTCATTCAACTGTCTTGAAAACTATTTCTCAATTCTTTTTCAAAAAAACTCTCAAATAAGATTTTTTTTTTCTCCTGGAATTTTGAAGAATTTTCTTAAATAAACCTTTGTGGAATAAGGGATGTTTCTGAGGTTGAAAAGTCAAAATGACCCTCGTTTCATCCTTCTTGCCAATATAATAATGATGTGAAACGCAATTACATGAACCGTTACCATATTTAAATCTGAGCAAAAGTAAATAAAGCAGAAAAAACTTTTGTTCTTAGCCTGTAGCCAGTCAGTGATACTTCTTTCAGATGTCATTAATGCCATGGATTTAGCAGAATCTTTAAAAGTCAAGCATTTACGTTGATAATGTGATGGGATTAGAAGCCTTCACATTTCAGTGGGAATATAATGCATTCCCTCAGCTAGAAAGAAACTCTTTCAGAAAGCAATTTTATGCTTGTCTGCAACAGGGTTTTTCTGAACTTATAAAAATTCTTGGTTTGACTGCTCTCAGAAACAGAGTACTGAATTGGGTATTGTGGAGCTCTAATTGTTATAAAATGTGGAAAATAGATCTAAAATGAATAAGCGAGAAAGACAGAGCTTCCCTTTTTCTCTGGAAAAAAAGAAAGATACTTTTATAAAAAATGTAGCTTTGATCTTTGTTAGAACACAATCCTTATAACTATCATTTCTTTCTACTCTTAAAAACTGTAACCTGACTGCATATTCTTCTAGCTATAGTGTTTTGACCAGGCCACATTCCTGAGGATAATCACACCTTTCACGTATAGAAAGAACCTTTCAGATGATGATTACTCGAATAATGATCATCCTTGAAATACCTGATTGGAGATAGAATCAGTGCAGAGTGACCAAATTAGCCAACGTAATCAGTGCCTCTGATTTGCCTGACAAATACACATGTAAGATTACAACTATCCAGTATTTTCTGGAGGTTCTCTCAATAAATAACACCAAATCAAGGAAATCTTGAAATAAAGCTGAAATCTCTGCAATGCAATAAAATATGCAATGGCACTCTGATTTGGACACAGTACAGCTGACTGTTTCATAGCTCAAATGCCCAAATAATTATGAGGTTTCAGTCATCACTCAGAAATGAAGGGCACCTTTCTCACTGCAAAGAGATTCAGAGTTTTCTTCAGATAATGTATAATGGCCCAGATTTAAAAGGAGCTCAGGAACATGGGACTCCTCAGACTGTGCTACGCTCATTAGAGGAATATTAAATATGCATTAAGCTATATTGTGCTGTTGTGAGCTGCGGTGAATTTGTTTGCAGCAGTTTCAACCAAAACATTTTGAAACCATAGCATAGTAAGGACTTAAAGAAAGACAATCTGAAAAGGAGAGGGTTTTTGTTTTGAAAAATAACATGAAAATTCATAACTTATTGGGAAAGACTAAGCAAAAGCCCTTCCTACATCACCTGAGTAACACCTGGGGCAGAGCTGGGCGAATGGGAACTGTTTCTGTCCGGTCTGTAGAGTCTATGAGCAGGTTTGCAGACCAACAAGAACAACTGAGCTGATGAACAACTCACTGGGTTTGGGTAGCTGGGGATGCTGAGAATTTGTAAAGCCACTTTCTGTTCTTCCAGTGATTTGTATAGATAAAGGTCTTTTCTACAGGTTAGATTATAAGAAATACTTTAGGGTAAATGTGTTATTGGTTTATTGTTACCCAAGATATTTGAGTGAGGTCTTCTCTGGCTCCTAAGTGATTGGTTAAAAGATTTGTTAAAAGAAAAGAAAAACATGAACATACCTTTTTGTAAGGCCAAAAGCAATTTAAAATGACAACAAAAAGGACATACTAGCACAGAGAGCACTTTGAAAGAAAATATGTGATGTGAAGCATTCCACTCTATAGAATATTGATATGGCAGAAACAGAAAGAGCAGAATAAGGGAATGAATATTTCATTTCCATTTCTTCTATTTATGTTTTGCAGCATGCATATTTAATTCTGACTAATGATTCTTCTTTCATACTGTTAGGATAGCAGTCACCATGTTACATCACATGTAAGAGAAAATAAAATCTTCTACCTTTCCCATTGTCTGCTTATTACTATTGCTATTTCTTGTGAAAAGGAAGAAATACATCTCCTCAGATTTTTTTAATCTTTTGTTTCAATGATCACAGTCTGTAGCTGTGTTCAGCTGGCTGCAGGCTACAGGATAATCATGTCTAGATAGAGTAAGATTCTTTAGGGAGTTAAAATATGAGATGAAAAATGCTCTGCAGATTAGAAAACATTTGGCCAGAAAGGTTTAAATTAGAAGTCTTATTCATGCTACATAACAAAACTGCACAAACTTCGAATTGGGAATTATTCTATTTAATCCTTTAACACAATGAAGACTTTTAATAGTGAGATTCAGCAGTGTTACACTAAGGACTAATAAAACTGAAGGAACAACAACTTTTGATCATGCCATTAAACAGACAGAGCTGCCCATACTGAGGCTCTGAGATGTGTATTATACTTCTTCATTTAGCAGGCCCTATTACATTTTAACTATGCCCCCTACAATGTCTAATTAAGAGCAGGTTCTTTTATAACTGATAAATTTTCATTTTCCCTTGCATGTGAGGAGGCAGTTATTTATCAAAGTGGAAGCATATGCCTTGATTGCTGTATTTTCTCCAGTTTTGCTCCAGTTCAGAGGCAAGGGAGTCATGAGGCCAGTTTATGCAAGCTGATGATTCGACCAGGCTGTTTTAGGAAGCAAAGCTCAGCCCACATTTACTCACCTGACTGCACTGTTCAAGCACACTTTTACCATGAGCCATTTATAGGAACTATTTCAACCTCTATTTGTTCCACTTTACATGTACCTCACCTACCTTACACAAGCACAAAGAAGAAATCTCTATAGTTGCATAGCAAAGCAGGAAAACCCTTGGAGACAGCACTGCTTATCAGAGAAAATCTTTGGAAAGCTGAAGGCAGAACCCTGATATTCTTGTATGTTGTTTAATGGTCTATGAATCATCTGCTTTATTGATGGGATAGAAAATATTTATTCTTGGGTGAAAAGCAAAATTAAAGACCAGGATGATGTCTATAATCAATGTGTAAAGAAAAATCATGGCTAAATTTACCAAATAGTCAAAACAATTTATTATTTTGAAGTACTTCTAACTGAATCAGAGGTGTATCTCTGGTCATAATTGCAAGCAGGTTTGATTTAGTGTAATTTTTGATTATCTATTTGCTAGACAGATTATGGAAATGTAGAGGTCCAAGTACTTGGACCCTTGGGGATCTCTGTGGTGACCTCTCTGCAACCTTATTAATTTAACAGTTTTATTAAATGTCAGAAATCATAGGACCTGAAAATAATTTGTGATCAACTCCCCAGCTGGCTATTCTGTAAGGCTGAATCTGTCCAATTGTCTGTACTCTCATGAATTCAGAAGCATCCTAAGAGTATAGTTGTGGGCAAAATAGGGTTAAATCTCTGTATACTATTGGTATGTTTCAAAGATTTTTCTTAATCTGTAATTAGAAGAGCACAGCTGTCAACTCTGTGTGTTGCGCCTAAGGAAATTGTATTGAAAGCTATTTATTTTTATTAACTAGATGGGAAATATATGGAAAATATAAAAATCTAACAGATTATGACAGCAAGTGAACTGAATTTTTCAAATTATTTCAAGATTCTTGTTAGATTACATATCTTGGCTACTATTGCTTATTTATAAAGGACAAAGATAGCATTTTCTGTGAAACTAGTGAGGTTTTATAAGTGCATTTTGAAGCACGACTATTGACTCACTGCTAACGTGAGTTGTTAGATACATGTCTCATCTGGAGATCTCATCTGAAAGTTAAATCACAGCATCTAAACAAAATCTAAAATAACTGTCCTCTCCCACCAGAGGATGGCAGTTATTCAGAGTCATCTCTTCTTTTAAATTGTCTGTGAAATTTTGATACAATACTTGAACACCTAAAAATTAAACAGAATTTCTATAAGCCAGCAGTGTTTGAGTTCACATATTCATACAATATGTGCATTGAAAAGAAGCTGAAGAGAACAAGAAATACTTTAATATTTCTTTAATTAAAATATGAATTTAGTATTTTCAATCAATCAAGTATGATA